>JASDAP010000029.1:692093-704593 GCA_031216635.1 Dissostichus eleginoides | reverse complement strand
CAGGTCTATCAGGTCTATCAGGTCTATCAGGTCTATCAGGTCTATCAGGTCTATCAGGTCTATCAGGTATCAGGTCTATCCGGTCTATCAGGTTCTATCAGTCTATCATCTATCAGGTCTATCAGGTCTATCCGGTCTATCAGGTCTATCCGGTCTATCAGTCTATCAGGTCTATCAGGTCTACATCAGGTCTATCAGGTCTCTCAGGTCTCATCGGTCTCTCAGGTCTATCAGGTCTATCAGGTCTCTCAGGTCTATCAGGTCCTCAGGTCTCATCAGGTCTCTCAGGTCTCATCAGGTCTCTTCAGGTCTATCAGGTCTATCAGGTCTATCGGTCTCATCAGGTCTCATCAGATCTCATCATCTCATCAGGTCTATCAGGTCTCATCAGGTCTCATCAGGTCTCATCAGGTCTATCAGGTCTCTCAGGTCTCATCAGGTCTCCTCAGGTCTATCAGGTCTCTCAGGTCTATCAGGTCTCATCATTCATCAGTCTCATCAGGTCTCTTCAGGTCTCATCAGGTCTATCAGTCTATCAGGTCTCATCAGGTCTCATCAGGTCTCCTCAGGTCTATCAGGTCTCTTCAGGTCTATCAGGTCTCATCAGGTCTCCTCAGGTCTCATCAGGTCTCTTCAGGTCTATCAGGTCTCATCAGGTCTCATCAGGTCTCAATAGGTCTCTTCAGGTCTCATCAGGTCTCCTCAGGTCTATCAGGTCTCATCAGGTCTCATCAGGTCTCATCAGGTCTCTTCAGGTCTATCAGGTCTCATCAGGTCTCATCAGGTCTCATCAGGTCTCTTCAGTCTCATCAGGTCTATCAGGTCTCTTCAGGTCTATCAGTCTCCTCAGGTCTATCAGGTCTCTTCAGGTCTATCAGGTCTCATCAGGTCTCATCAGGTCCTCATCAGGTCCTTCAGTCTCATCAGGTCTCCTACGCCGCGGCTGTCCTCAATTGCCTCACTTAAATAAACACCGGAAGGTAGAAAACAGATCATATTTACGATACACACTACGCTAACAGGAGCTTTAGGACACCCATTCCAAACTCTCTAACTACACCTACCCTACAGGAGCTTTAGGACACCCATTCCAAACTCTCTAACTACACACTACGCCTACAGGAGCTTTAGGACACCCATTCCAAACTCTCTAACTACACTACGCCTACAGGAGCTTTAGGACACCCCATTCCAAACTCTCTAACTACACACTACGCCTACAGGAGCTTTAGGACACCCCATTCCAAACTCTCTAACTACACACTACGCCTACAGGAGCTTTAGGACACCCCATTCCAAACTCTCTAACTACACACTACTACGCCTACAGGAGCTTTAGGACACCCATTCCAAACTCCTAACTACACACTACGCCTACAGGAGCTTTAGGACACCCATTCCAAACTCTCTAACTACACACTACTACACGGCTACAGAGCTTTAGGACACCCCATTCCAAACTCTCTAACTACACACTACGCCTACAGAGCTTTAGGACAATCCATTCCAAACTCTCTAACTACACACTACGCTACAGGAGCTTTAGGACAATCCATTCCAAACTCTCTAACTACACACTACGCCTACAGGAGCTTTAGGACACCCCATTCCAAACTCTCTAACTACAGACTACGCCTACAGGAGCTTTAGGACACCCCATTCCAAACTCTCTAACTACACACTACGCCTACAGGAGCTTTAGGACACCCCATTCCAAACTCTCGAACTACACACTACGCCTACAGGAGCTTTAGGACAAACCATTCCAAACTCTCTAACTACACACTACGCCTACAGGAGCTTTAGGACACCCCATTCCAAACTCTCTAACTACACACTACGCCTACAGGAGCTTTAGGACACCCCATTCCAACTCTCTAACTACACACTACGCCTACAGGAGCTTTAGGACACCCCATTCCAAACTCTCTAACTACACACTACGCCTACAGGAGCTTTAGGACACCCCATTCCAAACTCTCTAACTACACACTACGCCTACAGGAGCTTTAGGACACCCCATTCCAAACTCTCTAACTACACACTACGCCTACAGGAGCTTTAGGACACCCCATTCCAAACTCTCTAACTACACACTACGCCTACAGGAGCTTTAGGACAGCCCATTCCAAACTCTCTAACTACACACTACGCCTACAGGAGCTTTAGGACAACCCATTCCAAACTCTCTAACTACACACTACGCCTACAGGAGCGTTAGGACAAACCATTCCAAACTCTCAGGCCTTCATTTGAAGTTGGTCCCCCTTTGCAGCTATAACAGCTTCCACTCTTCTGGGAAGGCTTTCTGAAAGATGTTGGAGTCTGTCTGTGGGAACTTTAGCACATTCATCCAGAAGAGCATTAGTGAGGTCAGACACTGATGTGGGACGAGAGGCTGGCTCTCCGTTCTAGTTCATCCCAAAGGTGTTCAGTGGGGTTGAGGTCAGGGCTCTCTGCGGGCCAGTCAAGTTCTTCCACACCAAACTCATCCACCCATTCCTTTATGGACCTTGCTTTGTGGGGCACAGTCATGCTGGAACAGAAAAGGGCCTTCCCCAAACTGTTTCCACAATGTTCGAAGCCTAGAATTGTCCAAAATGACTTGGTAAGATGAAGCGTTAACGGCCCGTCCACACGGCGGCGTGCGTTGAAGCTTCAACGCTTCTTCCCATTCACTTTGAATGGGGTGACGTCACGCTTCGCCGAACTGCATTGTGGGAGCGTCGCTACGCTTGCCCGCTTCAAAAGTTGAGCAATGTTCAACTTTTGAAGCTTCGTCGGAAGCGTCAGCCAATCAAATCATATGCCAGTACAAGCTCTTGTGTGTCCGGGGCGGGAGATTCATGTGATTGGTTGTTGGTCGAGTTTCAGACACGCCCGCCGGCAAACTTCAACGCACGCCGCCGTGTGGACGCTGCGTAAGAATCCCCTTCACTGGAGTGGCCTAGGCCAACCCCAGAAAAACTTCCCATAGCATTATCCCTCCTCCACCAAACGTTACAGTTGGCACAATGCAGTCAGGCAGGTAACGTTCTCCTGGCATTCGCCAAACCCAGACTTGTCTATCAAACTTCCAGATAGAGAAGCGTGATTGGTCACTCCACAGAACACGTTCCCACTGCTCCAGAGTCCAGTGGCGGCGTGCTTTACACCACTCCATCCAACGCTTGGCATTGTGCTTGGTGATGTAAGGCTTGATGCAGATGCTCGGCCATGAAAACCCACGAAGTGCCCACAGTTTTGGTGCTGATATTAGTATATTAATGCTCTGGCATTAAGATATATATATATATATATATTAATGCCAGAGCTGGGGTTGGAACTCTGCAGTTATTGAGTCAGCAGAGCTTTATAGCTCACCATGGTCATGTTGCCACTGAATCCAGATTCTGAGCTATGCTTCTCCCTCAATTTGGATGGCTTCATGACAGGTGGTATGTCCGGCTTGTTCTGGGGAAGGGTCCCCACAATGGTCAGGTTCTTCTCAAGGAGCTTTTCAGCCAGAGGGATACTGGCAGAGGTGTGGACTCGAGTCACATGACTTGGACTCGAGTCAGACTCGAGTCACCAATTTGATGACTTTCGACTCGACTTGACAAATCACAAAACACTTGCGACTCGACTTGAACACCAATGACTCGGACTTGACTTGGACTTGAGCCCTCTGACTTGAGGTGACTTGATAATTTAATTCAGGGGTCTCCAACACGCCGATCGCGAGATGCCGCTAGAAGAGCAGACTCCCGTCGGGAGAGCAGAATCTTCAGCCGCTCCAACTCTTGCTGTGAATCCATGCAGGCAGGGGCGGGACTTTATTTGCTGAGGCCACCATGCGGCCAATCATATGCGAGGACACACTAGGATCATACCATTATGTGAAAGAAGGGTGGGGGGCAGACGCTCCAAAGACAGCAGGTGTAGTGGTACAGGCCAGCTACAGAGCCACGGGGAGACGGGGAGACGGGGAGCCGGATTTAAATGCAAGCGCGTCGGAAAAAGTCAAGAAATGAGCGAAAACCGAACAAAGAAGCAGCGTCTGGCTGCATTTCAATGATAGTGGAGAAAGCAGAGCTGAGTGCAGGATTTGTAAAATGAAAATTACCTTCAGAGCAGCGTTTTTTTTGGTAACCACTCAGGATTTATTGTCAGAGGTGGAGAAGGTTCAGATCTTGTACTTGAGTAAAAGTACCTGAGTGTAGGAATACTCGGTTACAATAAAAAGTCCTGCATTCAAAATGTTACTCAAGTAAAAGTACACAAGTATTAGCATCAAAATATACTTAAAGTACCACCTGCAGAGGGATCTAGATTCAGGTGTTCCACCTGCAGAGGGATCTAGATTCAGGTGTTCCACCTGCAGAGGGATCTAGATTCAGGTGTTCCACCTGCAGAGGGATCTAGATTCAGGTGTTCCACCTTCAGAGGGGTCTAGATTCAGGTGTTCTTTTCCCCATAGAGACCGCCTCGCTGCACATTATCCCTTACTTAAAGTACCACCTGCAGAGGGATCTAGATTCAGGTGTTCTTTCCCCCATAGAGACCGCCTCGCTGCACATTATCCCTTGCATAAAGATAGATTGTGGGTCCCTTATAACATGTTGTACACAGTGGAAATAAACATTCTGGTCACCTCAACATCAGGGATCTTATACATGAAACTCCTTCTGCATCAAACCGTCACGGTAGCCTTAGCTTATTGATCCCTCTTAAAATAGAAGAAAACACGTTACTTTACCAGCAGAGAGAAAATGGATTATTAAATCATTAATGTGACTAATAAAGAGCAGTTTGATTATTAATATTATTCTGTTGATCGATGTCATTACATTTGGTGAAAAGCACATAATGACTTGTTTAAGACTCGTTTTGTCAAAGTTTAGGACTTGGACTTGACTTGGACTTGAACGCAAAGACTTGAGACTTGACTCGGACTTGAACGCAAAGACTTGAGACTTGACTCGGACTTGAGCGCAAAGACTTGAGACTTGACTCGGACTTGCAAAACAATGACTTGGTCCCACCTCTGGATACTGGTGAAGAAGTGTCCATTGTGATATATAATAATATCGTACACTAGCAGCATTTGGCCAGTTCCTCCTGTGTAATTTGACATAGACACGAAGTCTCTTCCTCACTAGTAATGGATGACAAGGGCAGGTAATGTTCAAATATTATGTACAGCTATCTTTCACAAGATATCAAATATCTCCTCAGGTAAAAGAAGTGTGAAATAAGACTTACATGAATCAGTCGTGCAAAGCAGCCTGTTGAGTTGTGACAAGTTTGGCATGTGAAAAGTTGTCCACGGTTAACATGTCCCTCACGGCAATCGTTTACAAATAAAAGCTTCCTATCAGATTCCTTACTGAATACATGTTTCGTCCAAATCACTGCTAAAATTATTATTTATAACAAAATGATTATTATAGTATGTCTTTTTTTCATTTATCACACATTGCATACATGGGTCATTTTTGACCTGATGCAGAAATACAAAACTGTTTTATTTCCTAAATGAAGAAATGTAGAATGAAGATAATGATGTGCGGTGATCGAAAACAAGATAGGAATGACTACTTGGAATATTAAATGATTAAATAAATAGATTTCCAAAGATATAGAGAAACACTCAGCCAAGCAGGAAATAACATGGTAGGTCGACACGGTGCTTTTGACCGTGTCGACCCTCAGAAGGGGAGTGATACAAAAATGATTTTTATTCAAAAATGAAGAAAGGAAAAATGAAAGTAAGAAGTTGTGATGATCATAAACAAGTTCATTGAGGAATACCTGCAATTTTGAATTGTTAAAGTAATTTGTTGCAAAGATATTTACAATTAAAACTCACTCGGGTCACTTTTGACCCATGTTGTGTATCAAAGGGTTAAAAACGTAAATATATATAAAAGTATTTTACATTATTACATTTAAACAACAGAAATGGACATAATATATGTTACATTACATTTGAATGTCTTTGCATATACTTTAGTTTCTTAAAAAAGACATAAAACATTGAATACGTTTTAATTTCTTCCTTTATTTAATCATTTAGTCACAAAACAAACATAACATGTGTTGACAAATACACAAGATACACACCATGACATCTCTCTCACATTAAAATACGTATCATTTTGATTTAAAAGGCACATTTTTACTTATTATCCCATTGATTTGACCCATGAAGGTACTGGCTGTAAAGAAGCATAACATCAGAAACAGAGACATCCCATAATAACCTGTAATACATTTAGTTATAGTTATATGTGTAAAGTAGAGGAACAGACATGCAGCCGCTGAGAAACACACAACTTTCACCATTAAATGTTCATGAAACACACCTGTGGGATGAACAGGTGTTTCCCTCCTCACCACCAGGGGGCGCCACTACACCAACAACCTGTCTGCACTGTGAGCCACCAGGGGGCGCCACTGCACCAACAACCTGTCTGCACTGTGAACCACCAGGGGGCGCCACTGCGCCAACAACCTGTCTGCACTGTGAACCACCAGGGGGCGCCACTACACCAACAACCTGTCTGTACTGTGAACCACCAGGGGGCGCCACTGCACCAACAACCTGTCTGTACTGTGAACCACCAGGGGGCGCCACTGCGCCAACAACCTGTCTGCACTGTGAACCACCAGGGGGCGCCACTACACCAACAACCTGTCTGCACTGTGAACCACCAGGGGGCGCCACTACACCAACAACCTGTCTGTGAACTTTACCTGGTGAATCAAACTAATATTTACATGTATTTAATAACACTCAGATACTGTGGGGAATGATAATATATGAAATACACATGCATCATTCACATATCACACTGTGGAGAAAATAATACATTTAATTTAATATAAAGGACATTTTTTGTGTTTTAAAACATTTAAATTGTTAAAATTCTAAAAAATAATGTGTATATGATAGTTGTGAAAAATGTAATTGAGTAAAGGTGGAAATAATATTAATATATATTATATGGCAGTTTTTTTTGTACTTAAATGTAGTAAGAAGGCTTCACGTCCATTCAACCAATCACACGCCTCCTCAGAAGGTGTGGGCGGGACCAGGAGGCCAGGTGGCCCCGCCCACTCGAGTGTGATTGGGCGGCTGCATGAGGCTCTCGCTGCTGATTGGTCCGTGTAGATTGGTGCAGGGAGAGTGGGCGGGGCTTAGCTCATTGCATCCGACCGCCCACAGACAGGGAAACTGACTGAACACAAACACAGTTATTATTACATATTAATTCATGATTTATTCATTAATATAATGAATACAGTTCCTCACCTGGAGCCGTGAGGGGGGGGCTGTGAGGAGGAGGGACAGGAAGTGGAGGAGGAGGGACAGGAAGTGGAGGAGGGACGAGGGGCAGGGCTACTCCATCCGTCTGATAACACCTGAACACCTTCAGACAAACACACTGACACACAGGTATAACATTACATCATCATATTAATACACACACACACACACACACAGGTATAACATTACATCATCATATTAATACACACACACACACAGGTATAACATTACATCATCATATTAATACACACACACACACACACACACACAGGTATAATATTACATCATCATATTAATACACACACACACACACACAGGTATAACATTACATCATCATATTAATATACACAATTACACACACATACTCTCACACACACACACACACACACACACACACACACACACACACAGGTGTACCTGAGGAGTGTGTGCGGTGCTGCAGGTAGGCGGGGGGGTAAGGTGTGTGTCTCCCGGGGTAACCGTGGTGTTTGTAACCGTGGTGATGGTGTGATGTCACGTAAGGGAAAGCTCCACCTCCTGCGGGGGGGCACAGAGACCAGCCTGACACACACACACACACACACACACACACACACACACACACACATTAGTATTACAGTATATATTTAGTGTATAAAGGAGAAGTATTGTGTGTGAGTGATGAAGGTGTTTGACTGACAGGGCTGGATCCCAACCCGACTCTCCGGGGTCTCCATTAAGCCCCTCCCCCCCGGGTTCCTGAGGTGGAGAAAACAAACGCTGTCACAACAACACCCGGACTTTCTGAAATATAAATACATTTAAAACTGTGTTAGTAGCACTCACCTGTCTTTGGCATCGAGGAAAGCTTTAGCGAACGGGTTATATTTGATCTTCAGAGCCGTGATCTGCACACACGCACACGCACACACGCACACGCACACGCACGCACGCACACACACACACACACACACACACAGTGAATATAACCTGTGTATAGTTAAAGCGTTAGTACATTAGTGTGTGTCCTGGTACCTCCTCGTTCTGGTAGGCGGTGACGGCTATGAACTGCGTCTCTCTGAAGGAAACGTTGGAGACGAGACGATGAAGAGAGCCGACACACACGATGTGGAGCTGAGGCTCGTACTTATGGAGAGAGTTCAGCATCATCTGTGTACAAATACATATTATATACATATATTACGTAATTGTATCTTACAAAACTTGCGGTTAGGTAACATTATGTTACGTTATTTTACGTTACATTACATTACTTTATATTACGGTGCATGTTGTTACTTCACGTTACTTAACGCTGCGTTACATTACTTAACATTGTTTCTTCTCCTTAGTGCATGGTTATTAGTCACATGACATCATGACAGCTAATGACAGATCAAGGTATTTAAACGCCTTCTGAACTGTACGATATATAAACATATTGATATATAAACATATTGATATATAAACATCCATCCATACATCCATCCATCCATCCATCCATCCATCCATCCATCCATCTTCTCCCCTTATCCGTGGTCGGGTCTCGGAGGTAGCAGTTCCAGCAGAGAGCCCCAAACGTTCCTTTCCCTGGCCTCATCACCCAGCTCTGACTGGGGGATCCCAAGGCGCTCCCAGGCCAGCGAAGAGATATAATCCCTCCACCTGGTCCTAGGTCTACCCCTCGGTCTCCTCCCAGCTGGACGTGCCTGGAACACCTCCCTAGGGAGGCGCCCAGGTGGTATCCTTACTAGGTGCCCGCACCACCTCAACTGGCTCCTTTCGACGCGAACGAGGAGCGGTTCAACTCCGAGTCCCTCCCGGATGACTGAACTTCTCACCTTATCCCTAAGGGAGACGCCAGCCACCCTGCGGAGAAAACCCATCTCGGCCGCTTGTATCCGCGATCTCGTTCTTTCGGTCATGACCCGTCCTTCATGACCATAGGTGAGGGTAGGAACGAAAATGGCCCGGTAGACAGAGAGCTTTGCCTTCTGGCTCAGCTCTCTTTTCGTCACAACGGTGCAGTAAAGCGACTGCAGTACCGCTCCCGCTGCTCCGATTCTCCGGCCCATCTCATGCTCCATTGTTCCCTCACTCGAGAACAAGACCCCGAGATACTTGAACTCCTTCACTTGGGGTAAGGACTCATTCCCTACTTGGAGTGGACAGTCCATCGTTTCCTGCTGAGAACCATGGCCTCAGATTTGGAGGTGCTGATCCTCATCCCAGCCGCTTCACACTCGGTTGCGAACCGATCCAGTGAGAGCTGAAGGTCAAGACCGATGAAGCCATTAGAACCACATCATCTGCAAAAAGCAGTGGTGCAATCCTTAGTCCACCGAACTGCAGACCCCCCCCCACGACTACGCCTCGAAATCCTATCCATGTATATTACAAACAGAATTGGTGACAAAGCGCAGCCCTGGCGGAGGCCAACCCTCACCGGAAATGGGTCCGACTTACTGCCGAGGACCCAGACACAGCTCTCGCTTTGGGATTACAGAGATTGGATGGCCCTGAGTAGAGACCCCCTCACCCCATACTCCTGCAGCACCTCCCACAGTAACTCCCTGGGAACTCGGTCATACGCCTTCTCCAAGTCTACAAAACACATGTAGTCCGGATCAGCGTACCCCCAGGCCCCCTCCAGGATCCTTGCGAGAGTAAAAAGTTGATCCGTCGTTCCACGACCAGGACGGAATCCGCATTGTTCCTCCTCAACCTGAGGTTCGACAATCGGCCTGACCCTCCTTTCAAGTACCTTAGAGTAAACTTTCCCCGGGGAGGCTGAGTAGTGTGATGCCTCTGCAATTGGCACAAACCCTCTGATCCCCCTTTTTGAAAAGGGGAACCACCACCCCGGTCTGTCACTCCTTCGGTACTGTTTCCGACTTCCACGCAACGTTGATGAGACGTGTCAACCATGACAGTCCCTCAACACCCAGAGCCTTCAGCATTTCTGGGCGGATCTCATCCACCCCCGGGGCTTTGCCACTGTGGAGTCGTTTGACGACCTCAGTGACCTCCCCCCCGGGAGATTGGTGTTGATCCCCCGTCATACTCCAGCTCTGCCTCGAACATAGAGGGCGGAGTTGTCGGGTTCAGGAGTTCCTCAAAGTGTTCCTTCCAACGCCCTAACACTCCATCAGTTGAGGTCAACAACGTCCCATCCTTACTGTACACAGCTTGGATGGTTCCCTGCTTCCCCCTCCTGAGGTGTCGGACAGTTTTCCAGAACAACTTTGGTGCCGCCCGAAAGTCCTTTTCCATGGCTTCTCCGAACTTCTCCCACACCCGCTGCTTTGCCTCGGCCACGGCTGAGGCTGCTGCCCTTCGGGCCCGTCGGTACCTTGCAACTGCCTCGGGAGTCCCCCGGGATAACAAATCCCTGAAGGCCTCCTTCTTCAGTCGGACGGCTTCCCTGACCACCGGTGTCCACCAGGAGGTTCGAGGGTTACCGCCCCTTGAGGCACCTAAGACCTTGAGACCACAGCTCCCCGCCGCGGCTTCGGCAATAGAGGCTTTGAACACCGCCCACTCTGGTTCAATGTCCCCAACCTCCACAGGAATGCCCGAAAAGCTCCGCCGGAGGTGTGCGTTGAAGGCCTCCTGAACTTGGGCCTCCTCCAGACGTTCCCAGTTCACCCGAACTACACGTTTGGGCTTACCAGGTCTGTCCAGAGGCTTCCCCCGCCACTCGACCCAACTCACCACCAGATGGAGATCAGTTGACAACTCCGCCCCTCTCTTTACCCGAGTGTCCAAAACATACGGCCTCAGGTCGATGATACGATAACGAAATCGATCATGGACCTTCTGCCTAGGGTGCTCTGGTACCACGTACACTTATGAGCATCCTTATGTTTGAACATGGTGTTTGTTATGGCCAATCCATGACTAGCACAGAAGTCCAGTAACAAACCACCACTCCGGTTCAGATCAGGGGGGCCGTTCCTCCCAATCACGCCCCTCCAAGTGTCTCCATCATTGCCCACATGTGCGTTGAAGTCTCCCAGCAAGATTAAAGAGTCCCCTTCAGGAGCCCCATACAGGACTCTTTCCAGGGTCTCCAAGAAGGCCGTATACTCTGAACTGCTGTTTGGTGCATAAGCACACACAACAGTCAGAGTTTTCCCCCCCATAACCCGCAGGCGTAGGGAGGCGACCCTCTCGTCCACTGGGGTAAACTCCAACAACGAAGCACCCAACCGGGGCTTGTGAGTATCCCCACACGCGCCCGGCACCTCACACCTTGAGCAACTCCGGAGAAGAATAGAGTCCAACCCCTATCCAGAAGTAAGGTTCCAGAGCCGACGCTGTGCGTAGAGGTGAGCCCAACCAGATCCAACTGGTAACGCTCCACCTCCCGCACAAGCTCCGGCTCCTTCCCCCCCAGAGAGGTGACGTTCCACGTCCCCAAAGCCAGCTTCTGTCGCCCGGGTCTGGTCCGTCGAGACCCTCTGCTTTCACTGCCACCCTTCTGGCAGTGCACCCGACCCCATCGCTGTTTCCCGTAGGTGGTGGGCCCGCGGGACGGAGAAGCGGAGGTGTTGCCCATGTTGCCTTTTCGGGCTGTGGACCCCGGGCTTCCTCCGGGCCGGGTATCCTCACTTCCTGTGTTGTCTCTCATGAGGTCTTTGGACCAATCTTAGTCTGGCCCCTTGCCTGAGACCAATTTGCCATGGGAGACCCTACCAGGAACACAAGGTTCCAGACAACACAGCCCCCAGGTTCATCAGGGCACACACACCTCTCCACCACGGTAAGGTGCTGGTTCTTCAGAGAGGTATAAACATATTGATCTACAACATATTGATATATAAACATATTGATATATAAACATATTGATATATAATCATATTGATATATAAACATATTGATATATAAACATATTGATATGTAACATATTGATCTATAACATATTGATATATAATCATATTGATATATAAACATATTGATATATAAACATATTGATTTATAAACATATTGATTTATAATCATATTGATATATAAACATATTGATATATAAACATATTGATATATAATCATATTGATATATAAACATATTGATATATAAACATATTGATATATAACATATTGATATATAACATATTGATCTATAACATATTGATATATAACATTGATATATAACATATTGATCGATAACATATTGATATGTAACATATCGATATGTAACATATCGATA
>JASDAP010000029.1:674593-689593 GCA_031216635.1 Dissostichus eleginoides | reverse complement strand
ATCAAGGACCCTCGGGACAACATCCCTTGGGCAAACCAAAGGACAACGACTCTCAGACTTACTACGAACCTCTGTGAAAAACGACCTCAGACAGAGAATCCCTCAACCTTAAAGAGACCATCAGACCATCAGGTGGACTAACGACTCTCTGATTTACAAGGACCCTTGGAAACAACAACAAGTCCCTCAGGTGGACTACAACTTTTGGCGGACAAAGACTCTCAGGTAGACTAACGAGCCTCAGACATACCAAGACCCTTGGACGGACAATGACCCTCGGGGCCTAACGACCGCCGTAAAGACAACGACTCTCAGACTTAAAGTGACCCCAGGACCTTCCTAAACCATAACACTCAGACGTACCCTTGCACCCAGGTGGGCTAACGACTCTCAGACTAAAGGCCCTGACACACCGAGCCGATTTCGGCCGTCGATGGATGTCTGGCTTTCGATGAGCGTCCTGTCGCCCTACTCAGATTGGTGTGTCCTGCACCGTCGTGTCTTTTCGGCCGTGCCGACACCTTCCGCTCCCGATTCAACATGTTGAATCGGGAGGCTGTTGGAAAAAGGCTGTCGGCAAAAGAAATCACTCTGATTGGCTGTTCAGCTTAGCGAATCAGTGCATGAGAAGCGAAACGGAAGTGAAGAAGGCACACACAGACCGCACTAAACATGTTTTTGATTATAAGTCGTTATGTGAAACCGTCTGTGATGGACGAGAGTGAAAATGGAACGCACGCTATTTGTTGTTTGTTTATATCACGCTGTCTGTCTTCCGGTTGTTTCCTCTTTGAATGACGAATACACACTACCGCCGCCGCCTGCTGGTAAGGAGAGTTATTGCCACTCAGGCATGCGCAGTGCGTACGTGCTACTTGGCCGTCGGCTGAAGTCTTTGCGGTGTGTTCCAGTGCAACTTTTTGGCCAACGAGACGTGAGGCGACACAACAATCGTGTCCGTCGGGACGTGTTCTTTGGTGTCAGTTTGGTGTGTCAGGGCCTTAACAAAGACCATCATGCAGACCAAAGACCCTCGCGTTCAACAACCCTCAAGTGGAATCAAGACCCTCAGACATATGGACAATAACCCTTGGACGAACAACGACCCTTGGACTACTCAATGACCCTTGGAAGGACATGGACCATCATGCAGAACAAAGACCCTCATGTGTACAATGACCCTCCGGTGAACTAACGCCCATCAGACATATCATCAACCCTTGGACAGACAATGACCCCCAGGTGTCCTAACCCACTGTACCCTGGTCCTGAGTTACCGTCCGTTCTTGGTGACGATCATCTCGTTGGTGAGGGTCTGGAACTTCCTCCACAGCTCGGCGTCCTCCAGCGTGACCTTCAGCTCTCGCTCCGTGGGGTCGCCCTTCTCCCGCCCGGCCGTCAGCTCGCTCTCCACGGCGCTCAGGAGGCGGGACATGCATCGCTCCGAGGCCTCGGGACCGCCGTCCAGCTGGGGGGGGCTGCGACCTCCTGGAGACGCCCCTTCCTCCTGCAGACCCTCCACCTTCATCTGCACACACACACACACACACAGACACACACACACACACACACACACACTGTAACACACTACAAAGTAACATTCAATTCAAACTGAAAGGTGTCATCTTCAGATGCTCAGCAGCTTCAGAGTAGAAATGGAAATGAAACTCTTCTGACCTGAGCTCCTCCAACGATGCAACATATAGAATAAAATACTAAAATACAAATAGTGCAAGAAGTCTATATACATGTAAATAGAATATGATATGAACAAGAACAGAATATGAAATTAAATAATGTACATTAAGACTAAATTAAATACGGTTTATTGCGGTGAGAACTATTTATATAAATAAGTAGATGACAAACAGATCATTCCTCCATCTGGGGGGCTTTAACCTTCTGATCAACACGGGGCGTTCCTTAGACCCTCCAGTTACATCTGATCAACACGTGGCGTTCCTTAGACCCTCCAGCTACTCATGATCAACACGGGGCGTTCCTTAGACCCTCCAGCTACTCATGATCAACACGGGGCATTCCTTAGACCCTCCAGCTACTTCTGATCAACACGGGGCGTTCATTAGACCCTCCAGTTACATCTGATCAACACGGGGCGTTCCTTAGACCCTCCAGTTACTTCTGATCAACACGGGGCGTCCTTAGACCCTCCAGTTACATCTGATCAACACGGGGCGTTCCTTAGACCCTCCAGTTACATCTGATCAACACGGGGCGTCCTTAGACCCTCCAGTTACATCTGATCAACACGGGGCGTCCTTAGACCCTCCAGTTACGTCTGATCAACACGGGGCGTTCCTCAGACCCTCCAGTTACATCTGATCAACACGGGGCGTTCCTTAGACCCTCCAGCTAATTCTGATCAACACGGGGCGTTCCTTAGACCCTCCAGTTACATCTGATCAACACGGGGCGTTCCTCAGACCCTACAGTTACTTCTGATCAACACGGGGCGTTCCTCAGACCCTCCAGTTACATCTGATCAACATGGGGCGTTCCTCAGACCCTCCAGTTACATCTGATCAACACGGGGCGTTCCTCAGACCCTCCAGTTACATCTGATCAACACGGGGCGTTCCTCAGACCCTCCAGTTACATCTGATCAACATGGGGCGTTCCTCAGACCCTCCAGTTACATCTGATCAACACGGGGCGTTCCTCAGACCCTCCAGTTACTTCTGATCAACACGGGGCATTCCTTAGACCCTCCAGTTACATCTGATCAACACGGGGCATTCCTCAGACCCTCCAGTTACTTCTGATCAACACGGGGCGTTCCTCAGACCCTCCAGTTACTTCTGATCAACATGGGGCGTTCCTCAGACCCTCGTTACTTCTGATCAACACGGGGCATTCCTTAGACCCTCCAGTTACTTCTGATCAACACGGGGCGTTCCTCAGACCCTCGTTACATCTGATCAACACGGGGCGTTCCTCAGACCCTCCAGTTACATCTGATCAACACGGGGCGTTCCTCAGACCCTCCAGTTACATCTGATCAACACGGGGCGTTCCTTAGACCCTCCAGTTACGTCTGATCAACACGGGGGTTCCTTAGACCCTCCAGTTACGTCTGATCAACACGGGGCGTTCCTTAGACCCTCCAGTTACGTCTGATCAACACGGGGCATTCCTTAGACCCTCCAGTTACATCTGATCAACACGGGGCATTCCTTAGACCCCCCAGTTACTTCTGATCAACACGGGGCGTTCCTCAGACCCTCCAGTTACTTCTGATCAACACGGGGCGTTCCTCAGACCCTCCAGTTACTTCTGATCAACACGGGGTTCCTCAGACCCTCCAGTTACTTCTGATCAACACGGGGCGTTCCTCAGACCCTCCAGTTACTTCTGATCAACACGGGGCGTTCCTTAGACCCTCCAGTTACTTCTGATCAACACGGGGCGTTCCTTAGACCCTCCAGTTACTTCTGATCAACACGGGGCGTTCCTTAGACCCTCCAGTTACTTCTGATCAACACGGGGCGTTCCTTAGACCCTCCAGTTACATCTGATCAACATGGGGCGTTCCTCAGACCCTCCAGTTACATCTGATCAACACGGGGCGTTCCTCAGACCCTCCAGTTACATCTGATCAACACGGGGCGTTCCTCAGACCCTCCAGTTACATCTGATCAACACGGGGCGTTCCTTAGACCCTCCAGTTACATCTGATCAACACGGGGCGTTCCTTAGACCCTCCAGTTACATCTGAGTCTTGGTACAATTTGTGACCCTTGGAGACGTTTTTAGGGTCTTGTTTTAACTGATGACTTAAAGGTGGGGTAGGTAAGTTTGAGAAACCGGCTCGAGATACACTTGTTGTTATATTCCATGGAATGCTCTTAACATCCCGATAGCAATGAATATCTTCAGTGCTTTGACAAAAAATCCATAAAACATGTCATCTGTGGAAGCCGTGGAGCTGTAACAAGCACGACCAATCATCTGAGCCGGCCCGGCTAAAGTAACTGGACGGCCTACCTGCCTGTCAGCCTTCCATCTGTGCGCTAACTTATCTGGTGCCCTCATTGGTCATGTGCGTGTCCGTGTGTGTTGGAGGAGGGGCTCTGTGAGGGGCTCTGTGAGGAGCTCTGCGAGGGGCTCTGTGAGGGGCTCTGCGAGGGGCTCTGCGAGGGGCTCTGCGAGGGGCTCTGCGAGGGGCTCTGTGAGGAGCTCTGCGAGGGGCTCTGTGAGGAGCTCTGCGAGGGGCTCTGTGAGGGGCTCTGCGAGGGGCTCTGCGAGGGGCTCTGTGAGGGGCTCTGTGAGGGGCTCTGCGAGGGGCTCTGTGAGGGGCTCTGCGAGGGGCTCTGCGAGGGGCTCTGTGAGGGGCTCTGCGAGGGGCTCTGCGAGGGGCTCTGTGAGGGGCTCTGTGAGGGGCTCTGTGAGGAAGTGGCAGATTTTTTCCGGGGAAGCTCTGAGCTCCAGCGCCTCCACGCTCCGGCGCCTCCACGCTCCGGGGCCTCCACGCTCCGGGGCCTCCACGCTCCGGGGCCTCCACGCTCCGGGGCCTCCACGCTCCGGGGCCTCCACGCTCCGGGGCCTCCACGCTCCGGGGCCAGCTAGATGTTCATAGATCTGATGGAGGCTTTTGGCCTAAACTGGTGAATATATCAAAACAAAAATCTGAATCTCGGGACCGTTTTAGTTTTTTTTTACTAATCCTTTCGACGTCTTGGTAAACGCTTCATTCTGAGGTTTGGGGTCAGCTTTCAGCTCAGCTTCTGGAACAGAACGGGCTTTTAGAAGACTTTAGAGACAGCTTATTGCAGGGCGTTTCATGCTTTAGAGCTTGGGTGCAGGGTGATCTGGTGAATGTCTTTGATCTAAATCTCGTTTCTCTTCAGAGACTCAGAGTTCTGAGTGTGGTCAGGTCATAACAGAGCCACCAGGGTCTCTGCCTCCCCTCCTCCGTCTGAGCGATACGGAGCGGTGCGAGCGCTCAGGGAGCACCGGGTATCAAAGGGAGGCTTTCGGACTTCAATTAGGAAAGGATTTGAGTTTGAATGGACCTCTCGGGACCGTCTGCGTGGAAAGGAGAGCAGCTCTCCCTCACTGGCTCTTTCTGGGATTGCATTAAAAATGTGTTTTATAAAAACAGTGAAAGAATGTATAACATCACAAGTATCCGTAAAAATGGATTTACCAACGTTTTCATTCATTTCTTTGTTTCCTTAAAAACCCTACATTTGTATTTAGAGTCATTTCAAAGAGTAGATTTCAGTCCCTTCAGATTCTAAAGAAAGTCTTTCATAAAGACGTGGCTTCTGATTCTAATGGAGAGAGGAGCCATCGCTGCAGGACGGTCAGCGCGAGGAGCACAAAGTCACATCACTCAGAGAGACGTTACAGCTCAAAGTCTTCCATTTAGAACAACAATAAGAACAATAATAACAATAATAACAATAATAATAACAATAATAATAATTGAAGCCCCGGGTGAATCGTAATAAAAGACGTAAAATAAACCCAATTTGATGAAAACGTTTGAAACTGACCTTTGATCTTTGGAGAGGAGAAGAATCCAGAAACAAACAAAGTGTTGATTAAACAACAAATATTAACAAATAACAATAATATTCATTAATATGAATAATTAGCAGAGAGTTGACGTTGATGAGAAGCTGCTCAGAGTCCGACTGAGAAACCATCAGAGAGAGAGAGAGAGAGAGAGAGAGAGAGAGGATCTCTCACACTCACACACACACACACACACACACACACACACACAGTCACAGTCACACACACACACACACACACACAGAGACAGTCACACGCAGAGACAGTCACACGCACACACACACACACACAGAGACACAGTCACACGCACACACACACACACACACACACACACAGTCGCAGTCACACGCACACACACACACACACACAGAGACAGTCACACGCACACACACACACACACATACACAGTCGCAGTCACACGCACACACACACACACACACACACACAGTCACAGTCACACGCACACTCACACACACACACACACACACACACAGGTGAACACACACACAGGTGAACACACACACACACACACCACACACAGGTGAACACACACACACACACACACAGGTGAACACACACACACACACACAGGTGAACACACACACACACACACACACAGGTGAACACACACACACACAGGTGAACACACACACACAGTCACACGCACACACACACACACACACAGTCACACGCACACACACACACACACAGTCACACGCACATGCACACACACACACACACACAGTCACACGCACGTGCACACACACACACACACACACACACACACAGGTGAACACACACAGGTGAACACACACACACACACACACACAGGTGAACACACACACAGGTGAACACACACACACACACACAGGTGAACACACACACACACAGGTGAACACACACACACACACACACACAGGTGAACACACACACACACGCACACAGGTGAACACACACACACACACACACAGGTGAACACACACACACACACAGGTGAACACACACACACACACACACAGATGAACACACACACACACACACGCACACAGGTGAACACACACACACACACACACACACACAGGTGAACACACACACACACACACAGATGAACACACACACACACACAAACACACGCACACACACACACAGACACACACACACACACACACACACAGACACCACACACACACAGACACACACACACACAGACAGACACACACACACACACAGACACACACACACACACACACAGGTGAACACACACACACACACAGAGATGAACACACACACACACACACACACACGCACACACACACACACACAGGTGAACACACACACACACACACACACACACAGGTGAACACACACACACACACACGCACACACACACACAGGTGAACACACACACACACACACACACAGGTGAACACACACACACACACACAAACACACACATGCACACACACACACAGACACACACACACACAGACACACACACACACACAGACACACACACAGACACACACACACACAGACACACACACACACACACACACACACACACAGAGTAAAAACTAACACTTTCATTAGAAGTTATAAAGAGTAGAAATATAAGAAACACAATATTTAAAATAAATGTAATTTATAAAAAACTGAGGCTTTAATTAATTGAATGATTGGAAAATGAAACTCCTAAATGTCAGCGGGTCAGATCAGTGTGTGACGGAGAGAAGGTCAACAGCTGCTGTGTGTGTGTGTGTGTGTGTGTGTGTGTGTGTGTGTCTGTGTGTGTCTGTGTGTATTTTAATCAGCAGGTGGGATTAGAGGCTTTAGTGGTTTAACGACATAAAGAGATGCTCAGGAGAACACACCACACACACACACACACACACACACACACACACAGACACACACACACACCACACACACACACACACACAGACACACACACACACACACACACACACAGACACACACACACACACAGACACACAGACACACACACACACAGACACACAGACACACACACAGACACACAGACACACACACACACACACACACACACACACAGACACACACACAGACACACACACACACACACAGACACACACACACACACACACACACACACACACACACACACACACAGACCAGCACGTGCACACACACACATCAGAGTGGGCTTGAGCCCCTGCCCTTTTTCTTCCTCCAGAGAAAGTGCCCTTTTTATGGGGTGCTTTTTCTTTCTTTTTCTTTTTATAAATGAATATATATCTACTGCTGTTTGCGCAGTTTCCCTTTCCAACAATATATCAGGTCAGGAGATTAGACTGGGAAGTTCCGCTGCTCTCCCTCCCTCCCTCTCTACCTCCCTCCCTCCCTCCACGTCTCATGCACAGCCGCGCGGACATCGGCAGTCACTTGACAGACAGGTAGCAGCTCCTCCCACTTGACAGACAGGTAGCAGCTCCTCCCACTTGACAGACAGGTAGCAGCTCCTTCCACTTGACAGACAGGTAGCAGCTCCTCCCACTTGACAGACAGGTAGCAGCTCCTCCCACTTGACAGACAGGTAGCAGCTCCTCCCACTTGACAGACAGGTAGCAGCTCCTCCCACTTGACAGACAGGTAGCAGCTCCTCCCACTTGACAGACAGGTAGCAGCTCCTTCCACTTGACAGACAGGTAGCAGCTCCTCCCACTTGACAGACAGGTAGCAGCTCCTCCCACTTGACAGACAGGTAGCAGCTCCTCCCACTTGACAGACAGGTAGCAGCTCCTCCCACTTGACAGACAGGTAGCAGCTCCTCCCACTTTACTGTCCCTTGTTATGCCGGTTTTTCTTGGCTTGTCTGAAGCTGAGTGGTGATGAACAAATGACTAAACTGCCAGTGCCTCGAGTTTACAGCTAATTAGCCACAAGACCAAAACAAATATAGTTAGCTAAGGCCATTTATCATGGGCATACAGGCTAATTGTACTGAACTTAAGGGGAGACACTTAAAGTGAACACAGTCAAATGTGTATCTAATGACGTCATCACGATCGCCACATTGATATGCAAAGTAGGCGTTAACTAGGCCTAATTAAAATGTGCTAGTTTGCATTCAGTCACGAGGCATGGCAGGTGGAAAGGATCAAACTAAAACACATCACCTCACAGCTTCCCCAGATAGTTGCTGACGTCAGGTCAGTATTTCCCCTGAAATGTAATGTTTAAATGCAGATCGCTTTAAATCGATAGATGATTTCAGACAAAACCATCTTTGTGCCTGAAACGTCCTCAAACAGTAACTTCATCATTTTGATGGTTGGCGGCTCCTTTGAGAACTATTCATTGAACTAGTGTGTTGTCTGCTCTCGTGCGTAGTGAATACTAAAGAAGACCATTGTCTCACTTTTTTTTTCTCACTTGAGCTCCCAGTAGCACGTCCCTGCTACTGACACACAGTCACACACACACACACACACACACACACACACACACACAGTCACACTCACACACACAGTCACACTCACACACACAGTCACACACACACACACACACACACAGTCACACTCACACACACAGTCACACTCACACACACACACACACACACACACACACACACACACACAGTCACACTCACACACACAGTCACACTCACACACACACATTCACACTCACACACAGTCACACTCACACACACAGTCACACTCACACACACACACACACACACACAGTCACACTCACACACACACACAGTCACACTCACACACACAGTCACACGCACACACAGTCACACTCACACACAGTCACACGCACACACAGTCACACACACACACACACACACACAGTCACACTCACACACACACACACACACAGTCACACTCACACACACACACAGTCACACTCACACTCACAGTCACACTCACACACACACAGTCACACTCACACACACACAGTCACACTCACACACACACACACACACTCACACACACAGTCACACTCACACACACACAGTCACACACACACACACACAGTCACACACACACACACAGTCACACACACAGTCACACTCACACACACACAGTCACACTCACACACACACACACACACACACAGTCACACTCTCACACACACACACACACACACAGTCACACTCACACACACACACACACACACACACACACTCACACACACACACACATACACAGTCAGACTCACACACACACACAGTCACACTCACACACACACAAAATCACACACACACACACACAGTCGCACACACAGTCACACACACACAGTCACACTCACACACACACACACAGTCACACTCACACACACAGTCACACTCACAGTCACACACAGAGTCACACTCACTCACACACACACACACACACACAGTCACACACACACACAGTCACACACACAGTCACACTCACACACACAGTCACACACACACACAAAGTCACACACACACTCACACACACACACAGTCACACAGTCACACACACACACACACAGTCACACACAGTCACACACACACACAGTCACACAGTCACACACACACACACACACAGTCACACTCACACACACAGTCACACACACACACAGTCACACTCACACACACAGTCACACACACACACACACACAGTCACACACAGTCACACACACAAAGTCACACACACACTCACACACACACACAGTAACACAGTCACAGTCACACACACACACACACAGTCACACTCACACACACACACACACACACACACAGTCACACTCTCACACACACACACACAAACACACACACACACACACACACACACACGGCATATAGGAAACATAAAATAAATGAGGAAATAAAATGTATAAAAAATGTGTATAAACATGATCTCAAATATATAAATATAACTTAAATATTCAATATGTCTTGTGTTTTAATTTAAAGTCTTCAAACAAACAGTTTTTTATATATTTATTAAAATAAAGTCAGGAGTAACAAAATTCAATTACAATGATCACATATATCTTAAACAGAGAGACACCAAGGCATCTCATCAGACACAGCAGCTGTAAATCAGCCCTTCAAAATAAGAGCCTCCACTTCCTCTCAGTGGTTCATTTCAACAGATTTCTACATTATAAATAATTAAATAAATGCCTGAGCTTTATTTTCCAGAAATGTTCCAGACATTTAATAGAAATGTATCAGAAACCTAACGGGCCTTTACAATCTCAGAGGGACCCAGAAAGGTAGAGAAACAAACCCGAGAGATCACATCACAATCTACTGACAAGAAGCAACAACAATACAGAACATTCACCTGAAATTAGCGAGTGTGTGTGTGTGTTGTGTGTGTGTGTGTTGACTGTGTGTGTGTGTGACTGAGTGTGTGTGTGTGTGTGTGACTGTGTGTGTGTGTGACTGTGTGTGTGTGTGACTGTGTGTGTGTGACTGTGTGTGACTGTGTGTGACTGTGTGTGTGTGACTGTGTGTGTGTGTGTGTGTGTGACTGTGTGTCTGTGTGTGTGTGACTGTGTATGTGACTGTGTCTGTGTGTGACTGTGTGTGTGTGACTGTGTGTATGTGACTGTGTGTGACTGTGTGTGTGTGTGACTGTGTGTCTGTGTGTGTGACTGTGTGTGTGTGTGTGTGTTTGTGTGTGTGACTGTGTGTGTGTGTGTGACTGTGTGTGTGTGACTGTGTGACTGTGTGTGTGTGACTGTGTGTGACTGTGTGTGTGTGTGTGTGACTGTGTGTGACTGTGTGTGTGTGTGTGTGTGTGTGACTGTGTGTGTGTGTGACTGTGTGACTGTGTGTGTGTGACTGTGTGTGACTGTGTGTGTGTGTGTGACTGTGTGTGACTGTGTGTGTGTGTGTGTGACTGTGTGTGACTGTGTGTGACTGTGTGTGTGTGTGTGTGACTGTGTGTGACTGTGTGTGACTGTGTGTGTGTGTGTGTGTGTGTGTGACATCTTGTCTGTAACTTTATTTTGAAAAGCCACTCTTTAATTCATCATAAAATGATTAGAAATGATTTAGGATTGATTTAAAGCATCAGGAGAAAGCACTATTGGTTAATATTAGAATGTTGATATTACACTTATTTTAACTCGATTATGGACTCTGAAATCCCGCCAAAATAAAAGCTCCGTCTTCATTTTATCTTTTAATTTCAGAGTAAGATGTTTTTAATGCTGTAGATTAAATTGTTAATTATCTCAGAATATAAAACTGAGCAGCAGCTTCAATCAAAATACAAATATAAGTAAAGGCAGGTAGCAGCTAACGTGCTAACAGCTAACGTGCTAACAGCTAACGTGCTAACAGCTATCAGCGGCTACAACAACAAAGAGACACGTAGAGGAAATGTTTAAGACATGATATTTAGTCCAAGGCACTGATTTGTAGTTTTTCTGGAGGTTGAAATGTTTAAGGCTTCTGATTGGACACTCACAGCATCCTGCGTCCTGATTGGTCGATAGAGGCTGTCACTTACACGCACATCGAGCACAGCTTCATGACTCCGTCCCTGATAACAAACAAAAAGATTACAATTATTCATTTCAATTGTTTGAACTGGGTATTTATAATATATATATTTATTTGATATCAAATCTAAAGTAAATGATTGCGATCGTACTCAATGTATAAAATGTAAAAAGATTAAATAAAATACTATAATAATGATAATAATATAAAGGTGAGTGTTACCTGGCGAAGGGGATGTAGGAGAGGCCGTACCTGAGAGGAACACACAGTTAGTATAATTCAGATCATCTTCATCTCTTCAAATGTGTGTTTGAATACCAGGTGAAGGCGAGGAACTGGAGCACACAGAAGAGCAGCGCCAGGCCGTTGTTCTTCCACTGCACACACACACACACAACACACACACACACACACACACACACACACACACACACACACACACACCACACACACACACACAATAAGTAGAAGAATATAATATATCAATAATACATTATATTTAAAACAACAGCTGTTTGTGTCTCACCCAGAAAGCAGCGCAGAGCGTCAACACCAGACACACCTGAGAGAGAGAGATGGTGAGTATTACTGTGTGTGTGTGTGAGTGTGAGTGTGAGTGTGTGTGTGTGTGTGTGTGTGTGTGTGTGTGTGTGTGTGTGTGTGTGTGTGTGTGTGTGTGTGTGTGTGTGTGTGTGTGTGTGTGTACCATCATGATGGCTGTAGCGATGGCTCTCTCTTTAGCGCACATCGACTTCAGCTGCCGTAGCGGACCCATCAGGAACATGGTGCTGGAATATAGAATACATATTTTAATAAACAATATTATAGTTGTTAATATAGATGTAATACATAATCTAGGATCAGTTTATTATTAAGAATTTGTATTATTTATAATAATCAGGAACATCGTGCTGCAAATAATTTATATATAATTTAATAAATGTTATTTTCATGTTCTGAGAATAATCTGCAGCTGTGATTCCGGCCTCCACCACAAGAGGGAGCTGTTCCTTTTATAAAAGGCACTTTGTTTTATATCAATGTTATAAATTCTACGTTTTTGTATTTCTTATTGATATAAAAATACACTGAATACTCTCAGATACATTACAGTGTGTTATTGTCCCTCATTGTGTGTGTTACCTGAACAGAGCGCTGATATTTCCCACGCTGTAGAGGACAGCGAACACAACCAGCCCGACGCGGGGGAGCCACAGCAGGCAGCTGCCCTGAAACACAGGAAGTACAAGTTAATTCATTACTAAATAATATTAAAAACAACATTTAAAATACGAGAGAAATAAATAAAAATACAGCTAAATATTGCAACAGAGGGAATAATGATGGAATAAATATGAGAGTATTAAATGCAACTAAATAAAATAAATGAAAGAGAAAAATATAAAAAACGACAGTGTCGTGATGTAAGGAGATATTTATGTGTGTTATTTATCAATTTAAATTACTCTATATTTGTATAAATCTAATAAATTCATTAGCATTTTTTTATTATAGTTATTCATTTTTTACAGATTTATTTTAAAACAATCCAATTTTTCCTCAAATGAATTTAATTTTAAATAAATCTGGATATCAGTAATGTTCATCCCGAAGCTTACAGATCAGGGCAAACTAAGGCCCGCGGGCCATATGCGGCCCGTTGGGCTTTTGAATCCGGCCCGCCGAATATTGGTACAAAATTGTCCAAATTATCGTGAAGACCGCATTCATTTTGCCTTTTTCCTGCAATACCCCGCATTTCAGTTGATCCCACTAGATGGCGCACTCTAGACACAATGACCTTTGCTGGAGTCTGGTCTATTCTCTGGCCCCACTCGGCAACCCGGCAAGATCCAAGAACCAAATACGTCACGCTTAGATTGGAGGAGGTCGAGATGAACCTGAGCAATAACAGTTCACGGCGAGTACAAGTCGTACCAAGCAGCTCTGAGCGAAGGGACCAGAACGCGACCACACACGTATACAAAGCAGGGCTGCCAACCCTCACGCATTGAGCGTGAGAGTCACGCAATTAACCCATATCTCACGCACTCACGCCACACATGTAGCCCATGCCTTTCCTCACGCTACATTTTCGTCCAAAATAAATGTATATAAAAATAAAGTGAAGGAACAGCAAACCGAGCGGTCTGAAATGAGACGGTCTTCTGGCTTAGTTCAGTAAAGTTGGAACGATATTGGGAGATTCGGATTTCACGGATCAATAACTCATGAACTAAACGTTATTCAGACCCAAATGACTTCTCCTAAGTACCGTGGTAAGGTTGGTAAGGTTGGTACCATGGAGAGAGATCTATGGATACATCTCTCTCCATGTAGAGAGATGGATCCATAGATCTCTCCATGTAGAGAGATGTATCCATAGATCTCTCCATGTAGAGAGATGGATCCATAGATCTCTGAGTGTAGAGAGATGTATCCATAGATCTCTCTCCATGTAGAGAGATGTATCCATAGATCTCTGAGTGTAGAGAGATGTATCCATAGATCTCTCCATGTAGAGAGATGTATCCATAGATCTCTCTCCATGTAGAGAGATCTATGGATACATCTCTCTCCATGTAGAGAGATGTATCCATAGATCTCTCTCCATGTAGAGAGATGGATCCATAGATCTCTGAGTGTAGAGAGATGTGTCCATAGATCTCTCCATGTAGAGAGATGTATCCATAGATCTCTGAGTGTAGAGAGATGGATCCATAGATCTCTCCATGTAGAGAGATGTATCCATAGATCTCTCCATGTAGAGAGATCTATGGATACCCCCCCCGGGTTAGATGAACGCCCCCCCCCTGGGTTAGATAAACTCCCCCCCCCTGAGTTAGATGAACACCCCCCCTGGGTTAGATGAACACCCCCCCCCTGGGTTAGATGAACTCCCCCCCCCCCTGGATTAGATAAACGCCCCCCCCCCCTGGGTTATGAACGCCCCCCCCTGGGTTAGACGAACGCCCCCCCCCCCC
>JASDAP010000029.1:650518-673593 GCA_031216635.1 Dissostichus eleginoides | reverse complement strand
GGGCCCCTCACAGAGCCCTCAACAGAGCTCCTCGCAGAGCCCCTCGCAGAGCCCCTCACAGGGCCCCTCACAGAGCCCCTCACAGAGCCCCTCACAGAGCCCCTCACAGGGCCCCTCACAGAGCCCCTCACAGAGCCCCTCACAGGGCCCCTCACAGAGCCCCTCACAGAGCCCCTCACAGAGCCCCTCACAGAGCCCCTCGCAGGGCCCCTCACAGAGCCCCTCACAGAGCTCCTCGCAGAGCCCCTCGCAGAGCCCCTCACAGGGCCCCTCACAGAGCCCCTCGCAGAGCCCCTCACAGAGCCCCTCACAGAGCCCCTCGCAGAGCTCCTCACAGAGCCCCTCACAGAGCCCCTCGCAGAGCTCCTCACAGAGCCCCTCACAGAGCCCCTCACAGAGCCCCTCACAGAGCTCCTCACAGAGCTCCTCACAGAGCCCCTCACAGAGCCCCTCCTCCAACACACACGGACACGCACATGACCAATGAGGGCACCAGATAAGTTAGCGCACAGATGGAAGGCTGACAGGCAGGTAGGCCGTCCAGTTACTTTAGCCGGGCCGGCTCAGATGATTGGTCGTGCTTGTTACAGCTCCACGGCTTCCACAGATGACATGTTTTATGGATTTTTTGTCAAAGCACTGAAGATATTCATTGCTATCGGGATGTTAAGAGCATTCCATGGAATATACAACAAGTGGATCTCGAGCCGGTTTCTCAAACTTACCTACCCCACTTTTAAGTCATCAGTTAAAACAAGACCCTAAAACGTCTCCAAGGGTCACAAATTGTACCAAGACTCAGATGTAACTGGAGGGTCTAAGGAACGCCCCGTGTTGATCAGTAACTGGAGGGTCTAAGGAACGCCCCGTGTTGATCAGATGTAACTGGAGGGTCTAAGGAACGCCCCGTGTTGATCAGATGTAACTGGAGGGTCTAAGGAACGCCCCGTGTTGATCAGATGTAACTGGAGGGTCTAAGGAACGCCCCGTGTTGATCAGATGTAACTGGAGGGTCTAAGGAACGCCCCGTGTTATCAGATGTAACTGGAGGGTCTAAGGAACGCCCCGTGTTGATCAGAAGTAACTGGAGGGTCTAAGGAACGCCCCGTGTTGATCAGAAGTAACTGGAGGGTCTGAGGAACGCCCCATGTTGATCAGAAGTAACTGGGGGGTCTAAGGAATGCCCCGTGTTGATCAGATGTATTTCAAACTCAAATCCTTTCCTAATTGAAGTCCAAAAGCCTCCCTTTGATACCCGGTGCTCCCTGAGCGCTCGCACCGCTCCGTATCGCTCAGACGGAGGAGGGGAGGCAGAGACCCTGATGGCTCTGTTATGACCTGACCACACTCAGAACTCTGAGTCTCTGAAGAGAAACGAGATTTAGATCAAAGACATTCACCAGATTGCACCCAAGCTCTAAAGCACGAAACGCCCTGCACCCAAGCTGTCTCTAAAGTCTTCTAAAAGCCCGTTCTGTTCCAGAAGCTGAGCTGAAAGCTGACCCCAAACCTCAGAATGAAGCGTTTACCAAGAGGTCGAAAGGATTAGTAAAAAAAAACTAAAACGGTCCCGAGATTCAGATTTTTGTTTTGATATATTCACCAGTTTAGGCCAAAAGCCTCCATCAGATCTATGAACATCTAGCTGGCCCCGGAGCGTGGAGGCCCCGGAGCGTGGAGGCCCCGGAGCGTGGAGGCCCCGGAGCGTGGAGGCCCCGGAGCGTGGAGGCCCCGGAGCGTGGAGGCCCCGGAGCGTGGAGGCGCTGGAGCTCAGAGCTTCCCCGGAAAAAATCTGCCACTTCCTCACAGAGCCCCTCACAGAGCCCCTCACAGAGCCCCTCACAGGGCCCCTCACAGAGCCCCTCACAGAGCCCCTCACAGAGCCCCTCACAGAGCTCCTCGCAGAGCCCCTCGCAGAGCCCCTCACAGGGCCCCTCACAGAGCCCCTCACAGAGCCCCTCGCAGGGCCCCTCACAGAGCTCCTCGCAGAGCCCCTCGCAGAGCCCCTCGCAGAGCCCCTCACAGAGCCCCTCACAGAGCCCCTCGCAGAGCTCCTCACAGAGCCCCTCACAGAGCCCCTCGCAGAGCTCCTCACAGAGCCCCTCACAGAGCCCCTCACAGAGCCCCTCACAGAGCTCCTCACAGAGCTCCTCACAGAGCCCCTCACAGAGCCCCTCCTCCAACACACACGGACACGCACATGACCAATGAGGGCACCAGATAAGTTAGCGCACAGATGGAAGGCTGACAGGCAGGTAGGCCGTCCAGTTACTTTAGCCGGGCCGGCTCAGATGATTGGTCGTGCTTGTTACAGCTCCACGGCTTCCACAGATGACATGTTTTATGGATTTTTTGTCAAAGCACTGAAGATATTCATTGCTATCGGGATGTTAAGAGCATTCCATGGAATATAACAACAAGTGGATCTCGAGCCGGTTTCTCAAACTTACCTACCCCACTTTTAAGTCATCAGTTAAAACAAGACCCTAAAAACGTCTCCAAGGGTCACAAATTGTACCAAGACTCAGATGTAACTGGAGGGTCTAAGGAACGCCCCGTGTTGATCAGATGTAACTGGAGGGTCTAAGGAACGCCCCGTGTTGATCAGATGTAACTGGAGGGTCTAAGGAACGCCCCGTGTTGATCAGATGTAACTGGAGGGTCTGAGGAACGCCCCGTGTTGATCAGATGTAACTGGAGGGTCTGAGGAACGCCCCGTGTTGATCAGATGTAACTGGAGGGTCTAGGAACGCCCTGTTTGATCAGATGTAACTGGAGGGTCTAAGGAACGCCCCGTGTTGATCAGAAGTAACTGGAGGGTCTAAGGAACGCCCCGTGTTGATCAGAAGTAACTGGAGGGTCTAAGGAACGCCCCGTGTTGATCAGAAGTAACTGGAGGGTCTAAGGAACGCCCCGTGTTGATCAGATAACTGGAGGGTCTGAGGAACGCCCCGTGTTGATCAGAAGTAACTGGAGGGTCTGAGGAACGCCCCGTGTTGATCAGAAGTAACTGGAGGGTCTGAGGAACGCCCCGTGTTGATCAGAAGTAACTGGAGGGTCTGAGGAACGCCCCGTGTTGATCAGATAACTGGGGGTCTAAGGAATGCCCCGTGTTGATCAGATGTAACGGAGGGTCTAAGGCGCCCCGTGTTGATCAGACGTAACTGGAGGGTCTAAGGAACGCCCCGTGTTGATCAGACGTAACTGGAGGGTCTAAGGAACCCCCTGTTGATCAGACGTAACTGGAGGGTCTGAGGAACGCCCCGTGTTGATCAGAAGTAACTGGAGGGTCTGAGGAACGCCCCGTGTTGATCAGATGTAACTGGAGGGTCTGAGGAACGCCCCGTGTTGATCAGATGTAACGAGGGTCTGAGGAACGCCCCGTGTTGATCAGAAGTAACTGGAGGGTCTAAGGAATGCCCCGTGTTGATCAGAAGTAACGAGGGTCTGAGGAACGCCCCGTGTTGATCAGAAGTAACTGGAGGGTCTGAGGAATGCCCCGTGTTGATCAGATGTAACTGGAGGGTCTGAGGAACGCCCCGTGTTGATCAGATGTAACTGGAGGGTCTAAGGAATGCCCCGTGTTGATCAGAAGTAACTGGAGGGTCTGAGGAACGCCCCGTGTTGATCAGATGTAACTGGAGGGTCTGAGGAACGCCCCGTGTTGATCAGATGTAACTGGAGGGTCTGAGGAACGCCCCGTGTTGATCAGATGTAACTGGAGGGTCTAAGGAATGCCCCGTGTTGATCAGATGTAACTGGAGGGTCTGAGGAACGCCCCGTGTTGATCAGATGTAACTGGAGGTCTGAGGAACGCCCGTGTTGATCAGAAGTAACTGGAGGGTCTGAGGAACGCCCCGTGTTGATCAGATGTAACTGGAGGGTCTAAGGAACGCCCCGTGTTGATCAGAATGTAGCTGGAGGGTCTAGGAACGCCCCGTGTTGATCAGATGTAACTGGAGGGTCTGAGGAACGCCCCATGTTGATCAGACGTAACTGGAGGGTCTAGGACGCCCCGTGTTGATCAGATGTAACTGGAGGGTCTAAGGACGCCCCTGTTGATCAGATGTAACTGGAGGGTCTAAGGAACGCCCCGTGTTGATCAGATGTAACTGGAGGGTCTAAGGACGCCCCGTGTTGATCAGAAGTAACTGGAGGGTCTAAGGAACGCCCCGTGTTGATCAGATGTAACTGGAGGGTCTAGAACGCCCCGTGTTGATCAGAGTAGCTGGAGGGTCTAAGGAAGCCCCGTGTTGATCATGAGTAGCTGGAGGGTCTAAGGAACGCCCCGTGTTGATCATGTAGCTGGAGGGTCTAAGGAATGCCCCGTGTTGATCAGAAGTAACTGGAGGGTCTAAGGAACGCCCCATGTTGATCAGAAGGTTAAAGCCCCCCAGATGGAGGAATGATCTGTTTGTCATCTACTTATTTATATAAATAGTTCTCACCGCAATAAACCGTATTTAATTTAGTCTTAATGTACATTATTTAATTTCATATTCTGTTCTTGTTCATATCATATTCTATTTACATGTATATAGACTTCTTGCACTATTTGTATTTTAGTATTTTATTCTATATGTTGCATCGTTGGAGGAGCTCAGGTCAGAAGAGTTTCATTTCCATTTCTACTCTGAAGCTGCTGAGCATCTGAAGATGACACCTTTCAGTTTGAATTGAATGTTACTTTGTAGTGTGTTACAGTGTGTGTGTGTGTGTGTGTGTGTGTGTGTCTGTGTGTGTGTGTGTGTGTGCAGATGAAGGTGGAGGGTCTGCAGGAGGAAGGGGCGTCTCCAGGAGGTCGCAGCCCCCCCCAGCTGGACGGCGGTCCCGAGGCCTCGGAGCGATGCATGTCCCGCCTCCTGAGCGCCGTGGAGAGCGAGCTGACGGCCGGGCGGGAGAAGGGCGACCCCACGGAGCGAGAGCTGAAGGTCACGCTGGAGGACGCCGAGCTGTGGAGGAAGTTCCAGACCCTCACCAACGAGATGATCGTCACCAAGAACGGACGGTAACTCAGGACCAGGGTACAGTGGGTTAGGACACCTGGGGGTCATTGTCTGTCCAAGGGTTGATGATATGTCTGATGGGCGTTAGTCCACCGGAGGGTCATTGTACACATGAGGGTCTTTGTTCTGCATGATGGTCCATGTCCTTCCAAGGGTCATTGAGTAGTCCAAGGGTCGTTGTTCGTCCAAGGGTTATTGTCCATATGTCTGAGGGTCTTGATTCCACTTGAGGGTTGTTGAACGCGAGGGTCTTTGGTCTGCATGATGGTCTTTGTTAAGGCCCTGACACACCAAACTGACACCAAAGAACACGTCCCGACGGACACGATTGTTGTGTCGCCTCACGTCTCGTTGGCCAAAAAGTTGCACTGGAACACACCGCAAAGACTTCAGCCGACGGCCAAGTAGCACGTACGCACTGCGCATGCCTGAGTGGCAATAACTCTCCTTACCAGCAGGCGGCGGTAGTGTGTATTCGTCATTCAAAGAGGAAACAACCGGAAGACAGACAGCGTGATATAAACAAACAACAAATAGCGTGCGTTCCATTTTCACTCTCGTCCATCACAGACGGTTTCACATAACGACTTATAATCAAAAACATGTTTAGTGCGGTCTGTGTGTGCCTTCTTCACTTCCGTTTCGCTTCTCATGCACTGATTCGCTAAGCTGAACAGCCAATCAGAGTGATTTCTTTTGCCGACAGCCTTTTTCCAACAGCCTCCCGATTCAACATGTTGAATCGGGAGCGGAAGGTGTCGGCACGGCCGAAAAGACACGACGGTGCAGGACACACCAATCTGAGTAGGGCGACAGGACGCTCATCGAAAGCCAGACATCCATCGACGGCCGAAATCGGCTCGGTGTGTCAGGGCCTTTAGTCTGAGAGTCGTTAGCCCACCTGGGGTGCAAGGGTACGTCTGAGTGTTATGGTTTAGGAAGGTCCTGGGGTCACTTTAAGTCTGAGAGTCGTTGTCTTTACGGCGGTCGTTAGGCCCCGAGGGTCATTGTCCGTCCAAGGGTCTTGGTATGTCTGAGGCTCGTTAGTCTACCTGAGAGTCTTTGTCCGCCAAAAGTTGTAGTCCACCTGAGGGACTTGTTGTTGTCTTTCCAAGGGTCCTTGTAAATCAGAGAGTCGTTAGTCCACCTGATGGTCTGATGGTCTCTTTAAGGTTGAGGGTGATTCTCTGTCTGAGGGTCGTTTTTCACCAGAGGTTCGTAGTAAGTCTGAGAGTCGTTGTCCTTTGGTTTGCCCAAGGGATGTTGTCCCGAGGGTCCTTGATATGTCTGAGGGTCTTTGCTAGTGTTAAGGTTGTTACCTGGGGTCCAGTAGTGAGTCTTTAGTCCAACTCAGGGTCAATGTAAGTCCCAGGGTTGGCTTTGAAACATTCAGTCCGTTCTGAATTTCAAAACAGGATATACAAGTCTTTCTTTTAAACACCTGGATATGAAACAGAGTTTGGATGGTCAGTAACGCTCGGTGTGTGTGTGTGTGTGTGTGTGTGTGTGTGTGGTGTGTGTGTGTGTGTGGTGTGTGTGTGTGTGTGTGTGTGGGTGGTGTGTGTGTGGTGTGTGTGTGTGTGTGGTGTGTGTGGGTGGTGTGTGTGGTGTGTGTGTGGTGTGTGTGTGTGTGTGTGTGTGTGTATGTGTGTGTGTGTGTGTGTCAGGTTGTGTAACTGATGCACTTTTTAGTTTTCTGGATATTTGGTAGATAAACAGGAACTCTGACATCGCTCGGTGTGTTGGAGCTGACTCCTGATCACTGACCCTATTACAGGGTTATTCATTAGTGTCTGTGTGTGTGTGTGTGTGTGTGTGTGTCTGTGTGTGTGTCTGTGTGTCGCCTCTTCAGCTGTTTCTGATGCACGGCCTGTTTTATATAAGCCCTTCAAAATGTGTTCTGCTTCATGTATTATATTATTCTCTGCTGGAGTCACTATAATTATAAATAATCATATTATTTTAGGTCCGACATTTTAAAAGTTTTCAGCCAGGTTTGTTATAAACAGTTATTTGTATAATTTATGAAATGTCTCCTGTTGCCAGGCGGATGTTCCCGGTGCTCAGGGTCAGCGTCTCAGGTCTGGACCCCCCGCTCCATGTACTCTGTTCTTCTGGACTTCGTCCCGGTGGACGGCTGTCGTTGGAAATTCGTGAACGGGGAGTGGGTGTCAGGGGGGCGGGCGGAGGGGCGCGGCCAGGGGGGGGTCTACGTTCACCCCGACTCACCCAACTTCGGGGCGCATTGGATGAAGGGCGCCGTGACCTTCAACAAGGTCAAGCTCACCAACAAGGTCAACGGGGGGGGGCAGGTGAGGACCCTTTAATTTAATGTGTCTTTGTTTTTTATTAATACATTCAATTGTAATTGTTACGGGGGGGGGGGGCAGGTGAGGACGTTTTTTTGTTTTTTTATTAATACATTTTTATTTTAAATGTAATTTGTTACTTTCTAATTTTATTTAACTTTTAGCAATTTAATTGAATTATTCCTCCAATGGGGAATTTTAATTAACTTTCTCTTTGTTGAGCTTTTATCTGAATTTATTTTATTTTCCAGTTAGAATTTTTATTACATTTAAATTAATTGTTTTAATTAATTTAAATGTATATGAATTCCTTTTTTTGCTCTTTTCTTACTTTGAGTTATTTTCTTTCTGTCCCCCCCCCCCCCCCCCCCCTCTAATTAACCACTCCAGTCTCTCTCTCCTTCCTCTTCACCTGCTCGCCCCCTCGTAACCACGGGAACGGTATAAACAGCTCTTTAATTGGCCGGCGGCGGTTTAATGCACTTCCTGTCGAGAGGCCCTCACACACACACACACACACACACACACACACACCACACACACCACACACACACACATACTAACACACGCACTAGAAAAATTGGCAATAGCGTTGTTTATATTTACCCAATTATACACACACACACACACACCACACACACAACACACCACACACATAATGCAGGCTGAACAGAAAGCGCGGCCATAATGAAATAATTGCTCAGCTTATTTGTACATTATGGTAATTATGTTTTTTACCGGGAAATTAATTTACCCATCATGCTTCAGATGGATGAGAGGTAAACTATATCCACACACACACACACACACACACACACACACACACACACACACACACACACACACACACACACACACACACACACACACACAACCACACACACACACACACACACACACACACACTCACACACACTCGGGGTCAGCCAGCCTCTCAATCTGAATAGCAAACAGTTTGTTTTTGTGTGCAGAGCTGGGATTGGTTAATTGGCCTCGTTAGTGGGGGGGGGGATAAAAGAGTTTTTTGGGCCGGAGACAAAGATGGCTCCTCTCCATGAACTCTCCTGAAAACAAACAACACACACCTGTTTCCATTCATCTACACACACTCTGCAAACTCAAAACTTTATCAACTGCATCACAGAGCAGCCATTTTAATCATTCTGCCACAGATTCACCTTTATCAATATGTTATAGATCAATATGTTATAGATCAATATGTTATAGATCAATATGTTATATATCAATATGTTATAGATCAATATGTTATAGATCAATATGTTATATATCAATATGTTATAGATCAATATGTTATAGATCAATATGTTATAGATCAATATGTTATATATTGATATGTTATATATCGATATGTTACATATCGATATGTTACAGATCGATATGTTACAGATCGATATGTTACATATCGATATGTTACATATCGATATGTTACATATCAATATGTTACCGATCAATATGTTATATATCAATGTTATATATCAATATGTTATAGATCAATATGTTATATATCAATATGTTATATATCAATATGTTATCGATCAATATGTTATATATCAATGTTATATATCAATGTTATATATCAATATGTTATAGATCAATATGTTTCATATCAATATGTTACAGATCAATATGTTACAGATCAATATGTTATAGATCAATATGTTATATATCAATATGTTATAGATCAATATGTTATAGATCAATATGTTATATATCAATATGTTATATATCAATATGTTTATATATCAATATGTTTATATATCAATATGTTTATATATCAATATGATTATATATCAATATGTTTATATATCAATATGTTTATATATCAATATGATTATAAATCAATATGTTTATAAATCAATATGTTTATATATCAATATGTTTATATATCAATATGTTTATAAATCAATATGTTTATATATCAATATGATTATATATCAATATGTTATAGATCAATATGTTACATATCAATATGTTTATATATCAATATGTTTATATATCAATATGTTTATATATCAATATGATTATAAATCAATATGTTTATATATCAATATGATTATATATCAATATGTTATAGATCAATATGTTACATATCAATATGTTTATATATCAATATGTTTATATATCAATATGATTATAAATCAATATGTTTATATATCAATATGTTACATATCAATATGATTATAAATCAATATGTTTATATATCAATATGTTATAGATCAATATGTTTATACCTCTCTGAAGAACCAGCACCTTACCGTGGTGGAGAGGTGTGTGTGCCCTGATGAACCTGGGGGCTGTGTTGTCTGGAACCTTGTGTTCCTGGTCTCAGGCAAGGGGCCAGACTAAGATTGGTTCAAAGACCTCATGAGAGACGACACAGGAAGTGAGGATACCCGGCCCGGAGGAAGCCCGGGTCCACAGCCCGAAAAGGCACATGGGCAACACCTCCGCTTCTCCTCCCGCGGGCCCACCACCTACGGGAAACAGCGATGGGGTCGGGTGCACTGCCAGAAGGGTGGCAGTGAAAGCAGAGGTCTCGACGGAACCAGACCCGGGCGACAGAAGCTGGCTTTGGGGACGTGGAACGTCACCTCTCTGGGGGGGAAAGGAGCCGGAGCTTGTGCGGGAGGTGGAGCGTTACCAGTTGGATCTGGTTTGGCTCACCTCTACGCACGTCGCAGTCGGCTCTGGAACCTTACTTCTGGATAGGGGTTGGACTCTATTCTTCTCCGGAGTTGCTCAGGTGTGAGGTGCCGGGCGCGTGTGGGATACTAGCAAGCCCCGGTTGGGTGCTTCGTTGTTGGAGTTTACCCCAGTGGACGAGAGGGTCCGCCTCCTACGCCTGCGGGTTATGGGGGAAAACTCTGACTGTTTGTGTGCTTATGCACCAAACAGCAGTTCAGAGTATACGGCCTTCTTGGAGACCCTGGAAAGAGTCCTGTATGGGGCTCCTGAAGGGGACTCTTTAATCTTGCTGGGAGACTTCAACGCACATGTGGGCAATGATGGAGACACTTGGAGGGGCGTGATTGGGAGGAACGGCCCCCCTGATCTGAACCGGAGTGGTGGTTTGTTACTGGACTTCTGTGCTAGTCATGGATTGGCCATAACAAACACCATGTTCAAACATAAGGATGCTCATAAGTGTACGTGGTACCAGAGCACCCTAGGCAGAAGGTCCATGATCGATTTCGTTATCGTATCATCGGACCTGAGGCCGTATGTTTTGGACACTCGGGTAAAGAGAGGGGCGGAGTTGTCAACTGATCACCATCTGGTGGTGAGTTGGGTCGAGTGGCGGGGGAAGCCTCTGGACAGACCTGGTAAGCCCAAACGTGTAGTTCGGGTGAACTGGGAACGTCTGGAGGAGGCCCAAGTTCAGGAGGCCTTCAACGCACACCTCCGGCGGAGCTTTTCGGGCATTCCTGTGGAGGTTGGGGACATTGAACCAGAGTGGGCGGTGTTCAAAGCCTCTATTGCCGAAGCCGCGGCGGGAGCTGTGGTCTCAAGGTCTTAGGTGCCTCAAGGGGCGGTAACCCTCGAACCTCCTGGTGGACACCGGTGGTCAGGGAAGCCGTCCGACTGAAGAAGGAGGCCTTCAGGGATTTGTTATCCCGGGGGACTCCCGAGGCAGTTGCAAGGTACCGACGGGCCCGAAGGGCAGCAGCCTCAGCCGTGGCCGAGGCAAAGCAGCGGGTGTGGGAGAAGTTCGGAGAAGCCATGGAAAAGGACTTTCGGGCGGCACCAAAGTTGTTCTGGAAAACTGTCCGACACCTCAGGAGGGGGAAGCAGGGAACCATCCAAGCTGTGTACAGTAAGGATGGGACGTTGTTGACCTCAACTGATGGAGTGTTAGGGCGTTGGAAGGAACACTTTGAGGAACTCCTGAACCCGACAACTCCGCCCTCTATGTTAGAGGCAGAGCTGGAGTATGACGGGGGATCAACACCAATCTCCCGGGGGGAGGTCACTGAGGTCGTCAAACGACTCCACAGTGGCAAAGCCCCGGGGGTGGATGAGATCCGCCCAGAAATGCTGAAGGCTCTGGGTGTTGAGGGACTGTCATGGTTGACACGTCTCATCAACGTTGCGTGGAAGTCGGAAACAGTACCGAAGGAGTGGCAGACCGGGGTGGTGGTTCCCCTTTTCAAAAAGGGGGATCAGAGGGTGTGTGCCAATTACAGAGGCATCACACTACTCAGCCTCCCCGGGAAAGTTTACTCTAAGGTACTTGAAAGGAGGGTCAGGCCGATTGTCGAACCTCAGATTGAGGAGGAACAATGCGGATTCCGTCCTGGTCGTGGAACGACGGATCAGCTTTTTACTCTCGCAAGGATCCTGGAGGGGGCCTGGGAGTATGCTTATCCGGTCTACATGTGTTTTGTAGACTTGGAGAAGGCGTATGACCGAGTTCCCAGGGAGTTACTGTGGGAGGTGCTGCAGGAGTATGGGGTGAGGGGGTCTCTACTCAGGGCCATCCAATCTCTGTACTCCCAAAGCGAGAGCTGTGTCCGGGTCCTCGGCAGTAAGTCGGACCCATTTCCGGTGAGGGTTGGCCTCCGCCAGGGCTGCGCTTTGTCACCGATCCTGTTTGTAATATACATGGATAGGATTTCGAGGCGTAGTCGTGGGGGGGGGGGTCTGCAGTTCGGTGGACTAAGGATTGCACCACTGCTTTTTGCAGATGATGTGGTTCTAATGGCTTCATCGGTCTGCGACCTGCAGCACTCACTGGATCGGTTCGCAACCGAGTGTGAAGCGGCTGGGATGAGGATCAGCACCTCCAAATCTGAGGCCATGGTTCTCAGCAGGAAACCGATGGACTGTCCACTCCAAGTAGGGAATGAGTCCTTACCCCAAGTGAAGGAGTTCAAGTATCTCGGGGTCTTGTTCTCGAGTGAGGGAACAATGGAGCGTGAGATGGGCCGGAGAATCGGAGCAGCGGGAGCGGTACTGCAGTCGCTTTACCGCACCGTTGTGACGAAAAGAGAGCTGAGCCAGAAGGCAAAGCTCTCTGTCTACCGGGCCATTTTCGTTCCTACCCTCACCTATGGTCATGAAGGATGGGTCATGACCGAAAGAACGAGATCGCGGATACAAGCGGCCGAGATGGGTTTTCTCCGCAGGGTGGCTGGCGTCTCCCTTAGGGATAAGGTGAGAAGTTCAGTCATCCGGGAGGGACTCGGAGTTGAACCGCTCCTCCTTCGCGTCGAAAGGAGCCAGTTGAGGTGGTGCGGGCACCTAGTAAGGATGCCACCTGGGCGCCTCCCTAGGGAGGTGTTCCAGGCACGTCCAGCTGGGAAGAGACCAAGGGGTAGACCTAGGACCAGGTGGAGGGATTATATCTCTTCGCTGGCCTGGGAGCGCCTTGGGATCCCCCAGTCAGAGCTGGTTGATGTGGCCAGGGAAAAGAAAGTTTGGGGCTCTCTGCTGGAACTGCTACCCCCGCGACCACCACGGATAAGGGGAGAAGATGGATGGATGGATGGATGGATGGATGGATGGATGGATGGATGGATGGATGGATGGATGTATGGATGGATGTTTATATATCAATATGTTTATATATCAATATGTTTATATATCAATATGTTTATATATCGTACAGTTCAGAAGGCGTTTAAATACCTTGATCTGTCATTAGCTGTCATGATGTCATGTGACTAATAACCATGCACTAAGGAGAAGAAACAATGTTAAGTAATGTAACGCAGCGTTAAGTAACGTGAAGTAACAACATGCACCGTAATATAAAGTAATGTAATGTAACGTAAAGTTACGTAAAATAACGTAACATAATGTTACCTAACCGCAAGTTTTGTAAGATACAATTACGTAATATATGTATATAATATGTATTTGTACACAGATGATGCTGAACTCTCTCCATAAGTACGAGCCTCAGCTCCACATCGTGTGTGTCGGCTCTCTTCATCGTCTCGTCTCCAACGTTTCCTTCAGAGAGACGCAGTTCATCGCCGTCACCGCCTACCAGAACGAGGAGGTACCAGGACACACACTAATGTACTAATGCTTTAACTATACACAGGTTATATTCACTGTGTGTGTGTGTGTGTGTGTGTGTGCGTGCGTGCGTGTGCGTGTGCGTGTGTGCGTGTGCGTGTGTGCAGATCACGGCTCTGAAGATCAAATATAACCCGTTCGCTAAAGCTTTCCTCGATGCCAAAGACAGGTGAGTGCTACTAACACAGTTTTAAATGTATTTATATTTCAGAAAGTCCTGGTGTTGTTGTGACAGAGTTTGTTTTCTCCACCTCAGGAACCCGGGGGGGAGGGGCTTAATGGAGACCCCGGAGAGTCGGGTTGGGATCCAGCCCTGTCAGTCAAACACCTTCATCACTCACACACAATACTTCTCCTTTATACACTAAATATATACTGTAATACTAATGTGTGTGTGTGTGTGTGTGTGTGTGTGTGTGTGTGTGTGTGTGTGTGTGTGTGTGTCAGGCTGGTCTCTGTGCCCCCCCGCAGGAGGTGGAGCTTTCCCTTACGTGACATCACACCATCACCACGGTTACAAACACCACGGTTACCCCGGGAGACACACACCTTACCCCCCCGCCTACCTGCAGCACCGCACACACTCCTCAGGTACACCTGTGTGTGTGTGTGTGTGTGTGTGTGTGTGTGTGTGTGTGTGTGTGTGTGTGAGAGTATGTGTGTGTAATTGTGTATATTAATATGATGATGTAATATTATACCTGTGTGTGTGTGTGTGTGTATTAATATGATGATGTAATATTATACCTGTGTGTGTGTGTGTGTGTGTATTAATATGATGATGTAATGTTATACCTGTGTGTCAGTGTGTTTGTCTGAAGGTGTTCAGGTGTTATCAGACGGATGGAGTAGCCCTGCCCCTCGTCCCTCCTCCACTTCCTGTCCCTCCTCCTCCACTTCCTGTCCCTCCTCCTCACAGCCCCCCCCTCACGGCTCCAGGTGAGGAACTGTATTCATTATATTAATGAATAAATCATGAATTAATATGTAATAATAACTGTGTTTGTGTTCAGTCAGTTTCCCTGTCTGTGGGCGGTCGGATGCAATGAGCTAAGCCCCGCCCACTCTCCCTGCACCAATCTACACGGACCAATCAGCAGCGAGAGCCTCATGCAGCCGCCCAATCACACTCGAGTGGGCGGGGCCACCTGGCCTCCTGGTCCCGCCCACACCTTCTGAGAGGCGTGTGATTGGTTGAATGGACGTGAAGCCTTCTTACTACATTTAAGTACAAAAAAAACTGCCATATAATATATATTAATATTATTTCCACCTTTACTCAATTACATTTTTCACAACTATCATATACACATTATTTTTTAGAATTTTAACAATTTAAATGTTTTAAAACACAAAAAATGTCCTTTATATTAAATTAAATGTATTATTTTCTCCACAGTGTGATATGTGAATGATGCATGTGTATTTCATATATTATCATTCCCCACAGTATCTGAGTGTTATTAAATACATGTAAATATTAGTTTGATTCACCAGGTAAAGTTCACAGACAGGTTGTTGGTGCAGTGGCGCCCCCTGGTGTTCACAGTGCAGACAGGTTGTTTGGTGTAGTGGCGCCCCTGGTGGTTCACAGTGCAGACAGGTTGTTGGTGTAGTGGCGCCCCCTGGTGGTTCACAGTGCAGACAGGTTGTTGGTGTAGTGGCGCCCCCTGGTGGTTCACAGTGCAGACAGGTTGTTGGTGTAGTGGCGCCCCCTGGTGGTTCACAGTGCAGACAGGTTGTTGGTGTAGTGGCGCCCCTGGTGGTTCACAGTGCAGACAGGTTGTTGGTGTAGTGGCGCCCCCTGGTGGTTCACAGTGCAGACAGGTTGTTGGTGTAGTGGCGCCCCCTGGTGGTTCACAGTGCAGACAGGTTGTTGGTGTAGTGGCACCCCCTGGTGGTTCACAGTGCAGACAGGTTGTTGGTGTAGTGGCGCCCCCTGGTGGTTCACAGTGCAGACAGGTTGTTGGTGTAGTGGCGCCCCCTGGTGGTGAGGAGGGAAACACCTGTTCATCCCACAGGTGTGTTTCATGAACATTTAATGGTGAAAGTTGTGTGTTTCTCAGCGGCTGCATGTCTGTTCCTCTACTTTACACATATAACTATAACTAAATGTATTACAGGTTATTATGGGATGTCTCTGTTTCTGATGTTATGCTTCTTTACAGCCAGTACCTTCATGGGTCAAATCAATGGGATAATAAGTAAAAATGTGCCTTTTAAATCAAAATGATACGTATTTGAATGTGAGAGAGATGTCATGGTGTGTATCTTGTGTATTGTCAACACATGTTATGTTTGTTTTGTGACTAAATGATTAAATAAAGGAAGAAATTAACGTATTCAATGTTTTATGTCTTTTTAAGAAACTAAAGTATATGCAAAGACATTCAAATGTAATGTAACATATATTTATGTCCATTTCTGTTGTTTAAATGTAATAATGTAAAATACTTTTATATATATTTACGTTTTTAACCTTTGATACACAACATGGGTCAAAGTGACCCGAGTGAGTTTTAATTGTAAATATCTTTGCAACAAATTACTTTAACAATTCAAAATTGCAGGTATTCCTCAATGAACTTGTTTATGATCATCACAACTTCTTACTTTCATTTTCCTTTCTTCATTTTTGAATAAAAATCATTTTTGTATCACTCCCCTTCTGAGGGTCGACACGGTCAAAAGCACCGTGTCGACCTACCAGTTATTTCCTGCTTGGCTGAGTGTTTCTCTATATCTTTGGAAATCAATTTATTAATCATTTAATATTCCAAGTATTCATTCCTATCTTGTTTTCGATCACCGCACATCATTATCTTCATTCTACATTTCTTCATTAGGAAATAAAACAGTTTTGTATTTCTGCATCAGGTCAAAAATGACCCATGTATGCAATGTGTGATAAATGAAAAAAAGACATACTATAATAATCATTTTGTTATAAATAATAATTTTAGCAGTGATTTGGACCAAACATGTATTCAGTAAGGAATCTGATAGGAAGCTTTTATTTGTAAACGATTGCCGTGAGGGACATGTTAACCGTGGACAACTTTTCACATGCCAAACTTGTCACAACTCAACAGGCTGCTTTGCACGACTGATTCATGTAAGTCTTATTTCACACTTCTTTTACCTGAGGAGATATTTGATATCTTGTGAAAGATAGCTGTACATAATATTTGAACATTACCTGCCCTTGTCATCCATTACTAGTGAGGAAGAGACTTCGTGTCTATGTCAATTACACAGAGGAACTGGCCAAATGCTGCTAGTGTACGATATTATATATATCACAATGGACAACTTCTTCACCAGTATCCAGAGGTGGGACCAAGTCATTGTTTTGCAAGTCCGAGTCAAGTCTCAAGTCTTTGCGCTCAAGTCCGAGTCAAGTCTCAAGTCTTTGCGCTCAAGTCCGAGTCAAGTCTCAAGTCTTTGCGTTCAAGTCCGAGTCAAGTCCAAGTCCTAAACTTTGACAAAACGAGTCTTAAACAAGTCATTATGTGCTTTTCACCAAATGTAATGACATCGATCAACAGAATAATACTTAATAATCAAACTGCTCTTTATTAGTCACATCAATGATGTAATAATCCATTTTCTCTGCTGGTAAAGTAACGTGTTTTCTTCTATTTTAAGAGGGATCAGTAAGGTAAGGCTACCGTGACGGTTTGATTCAGAAGGAGTTTCATGTATAAGATCCCTGATGTTAAGGTAACCAGAATGTTTATTTCCACTGTGTACAACATTTATAAGGGACCCACAATCTATCTTTATGCCAGGGATAATGTGCAGCGAGGCGGTCTCTATGGGGGAAAGAACACTGAATCTAGATCCCTCTGCAGTGGAACACCTGAATCTAGATCCCTCTGCAGTGGAACACCTGAATCTAGATCCCTCTGCAGTGGTACTTTAAGTATATTTTGAGCTAATACTGTGTACTTTTACTTGAGTAACATTTTGAATGCAGGACTTTTTATTGTAACCGAGTATTCCTACACTCAGGTACTTTTACTCAAGTACAAGATCTGAACTTCTCCCACCTCTGACAATAAATCCTGAGTGGTTACCAAAAACAAACGCTGCTCTGAAGGTAATTTTCATTTTACAAATCCTGCACTCAGCTCTGCTTTCTCCACTATCATTGAAATGCAGCCAGACGCTGCTTCTTTGTTCTGTTTTCGCTAATTTCTTGACTTTTTCCGACGCGCTTGCATTTAAATCCGGCTCCCCGTCTCCCCGTGGCTCTGTAGCTGGCCTGTACCACTACACCTGCTGTCTTTGGAGCGTCTGCCCCCCACCCTTCTTTCACATAATGGTATGATCCTAGTGTGTCCTCGCATATGATTGGCCGCATGGTGGCTCAGCAAAATAAAGTCCCGCCCCTGCCTGCATGGATTCACAGCAAGAGTTGGAGCGGCTGAAGATTCTGCTCTCCCCGACGGGAGTCTGCTCTTCTAGCGGCATCTCGCGATCGGCGTGTTGGAGACCCCTGAATTAAATTATCAAGTCACCTCAAGTCAGAGGGCTCAAGTCCAAGTCAAGTCCCGAGTCATTGGTGTTCAAGTCGAGTCGCAAGTGTTTTGTGATTTTGTCAAGTCGAGTCGAAAGTCATCAAATTGGTGACTCGAGTCTGACTCGAGTCCAAGTCATGTGACTCGAGTCCACACCTCTGCCAGTATCCCTCTGGCTGAAAAGCTCCTTGAGAAGAACCTGACCATTGTGGGGACCCTTCCCCAGAACAAGCCGGACATACCACCTGTCATGAAGCCATCCAAATTGAGGGAGAAGCATAGCTCAGAATCTGGATTCAGTGGCAACATGACCATGGTGAGCTATAAAGCTCTGCTGACTCAATAACTGCAGAGTTCCAACCCCAGCTCTGGCATTAATATATATATATATTTTAATGCCAGAGCATTAATATACTAATATCAGCACCAAAACTGTGGGCACTTCGTGGGTTTTCATGGCCGAGCATCTGCATAAAGCCTTACATCACCAAGCACAATGCCAAGCGTTGGATGGAGTGGTGTAAAGCACGCCGCCACTGGACTCTGGAGCAGTGGGAACGTGTTCTGTGGAGTGACCAATCACGCTTCTCTATCTGGAAGTTTGATAGACAAGTCTGGGTTTGGCGAATGCCAGGAGAACGTTACCTGCCTGACTGCATTGTGCCAACTGTAACGTTTGGTGGAGGAGGGATAATGCTATGGGAAGTTTTCCTGGGGTTGGCCTAGGCCACTCCAGTGAAGGGGATTCTTACGCAGCGTCCACACGGCGGCGTGCGTTGAAGTTTGCCGGCGGGCGTGTCTGAAACTCGACCAACAACCAATCACATGAATCTCCCGCCCCGGACACACAAGAGCTTGTACTGGCATATGATTTGATTGGCTGACGCTTCCGACGAAGCTTCAAAAGTTGAACATTGCTCAACTTTTGAAGCGGGCAACGCGTAGCGACGCTCCCACAATGCAGTTCGGCGAAGCGTGACGTCACCCCATTCAAAGTGAATGGGAAGAAGCGTTGAAGCTTCAACGCACGCCGCCGTGTGGACGGGCCGTTAACGCTTCATCTTACCAAGTCATTTTGGACAATTCTAGGCTTCGAACATTGTGGAAACAGTTTGGGGAAGGCCCTTTTCTGTTGCAGCATGACTGTGTCCCACAAAGCAAGGTCCATAAAGGAATGGTTGGATGAGTTTGGTGTGGAAGAACTTGACTGGCCCGCAGAGAGCCCTGACCTCAACCCCACTGAACACCTTTGGGATGAACTAGAACGGAGAGCCAGCCTCTCGTCCCACATCAGTGTCTGACCTCACTAATGCTCTTCTGGATGAATGTGCTAAAGTTCCCACAGACAGACTCCAACATCTTTCAGAAAGCCTTCCCAGAAGAGTGGAAGCTGTTATAGCTGCAAAGGGGGACCAACTTCAAATGAAGGCCTGAGAGTTTGGAATGGTTTGTCCTAACGCTCCTGTAGGCGTAGTGTGTAGTTAGAGAGTTTGGAATGGGGTGTCCTAAAGCTCCTGTAGGCGTAGTGTGTAGTTAGAGAGTTTGGAATGGGGTGTCCTAAAGCTCCTGTAGGCGTAGTGTGTAGTTAGAGAGTTTGGAATGGGGTGTCCTAAAGCTCCTGTAGGCGTAGTGTGTAGTTAGAGAGTTTGGAATGGGTGTCCTAAAGCTCCTGTAGGCGTAGTGTGTAGTTAGAGAGTTTGGAATGGGGTGTCCTAAAGCTCCTGTAGGCGTAGTGTGTAGTTAGAGAGTTTGGAATGGGGTGTCCTAAAGCTCCTGTAGGCGTAGTGTGTAGTTAGAGAGTTTGGAATGGGGTGTCCTAAAGCTCCTGTAGGCGTAGTGTGTAGTTAGAGAGTTTGGAATGGGGTGTCCTAAAGCTCCTGTAGGCGTAGTGTGTAGTTAGAGAGTTTGGAATGGTTTGTCCTAAAGCTCCTGTAGGCGTAGTGTGTAGTTAGAGAGTTTGGAATGGGGTGTCCTAAAGCTCCTGTAGGCGTAGTGTGTAGTTAGAGAGTTTGGAATGGGGTGTCCTAAAGCTCCTGTAGGCGTAGTCTGTAGTTAGAGAGTTTGGAATGGGGTGTCCTAAAGCTCCTGTAGGCGTAGTGTGTAGTTAGAGAGTTTGGAATGGATTGTCCTAAAGCTCCTGTAGGCGTAGTGTGTAGTTAGAGAGTTTGGAATGGATTGTCCTAAAGCTCCTGTAGGCGTAGTGTGTAGTTAGAGAGTTTGGAATGGGGTGTCCTAAAGCTCCTGTAGGCGTAGTGTGTAGTTAGAGAGTTTGGAATGGGGTGTCCTAAAGCTCCTGTAGGCGTAGTGTGTAGTTAGAGAGTTTGGAATGGGGTGTCCTAAAGCTCCTGTAGGCGTAGTGTGTAGTTAGAGAGTTTGGAATGGGTGTCCTAAAGCTCCTGTAGGCGTAGTGTGTAGTTAGAGAGTTTGGAATGGGGTGTCCTAAAGCTCCTGTAGGCGTAGTGTGTAGTTAGAGAGTTTGGAATGGGGTGTCCTAAAGCTCCTGTAGGCGTAGTGTGTAGTTAGAGAGTTTGGAATGGGGTGTCCTAAAGCTCCTGTAGGCGTAGTGTGTAGTTAGAGAGTTTGGAATGGGCTGTCCTAAAGCTCCTGTAGGCGTAGTGTGTAGTTAGAGAGTTTGGAATGGGCTGTCCTAAAGCTCCTGTAGGCGTAGTGTGTATCGTAAATATGATCTGTTTTCTACCTTCCGGTGTTTATTTAAGTGAGGCAATTGAGGACAGCCGCGGCGTAGGAGACCTGATGAGACCTGAAGAGACCTGATGAGACCTGAAGAGACCTGATGAGACCTGATGAGACCTGATGAGACCTGATAGACCTGAAGAGACCTGATAGACCTGATGAGACCTGATAGACCTGAAGGGACCTGATGAGACCTGATGAGACCTGATGAGACCTGATAGACCTGAAGAGACCTGATAGACCTGAGGAGACCTGATGAGACCTGAAGAGACCTGATGAGACCTGATGAGACCTGAAGAGACCTGATGAGACCTGATGAGACCTGATAGACCTGAAGAGACCTGATAGACCTGAGGAGACCTGATGAGACCTGAAGAGACCTGATAGACCTGATGAGACCTGATGAGACCTGATGAGACCTGATAGACCTGATGAGACCTGAAGAGACCTGATGAGACCTGATGAGACCTGATGAGACCTGATGAGACCTGATAGACCTGAAGAGACCTGATAGACCTGAGGAGACCTGATGAGACCTGAAGAGACCTGATAGACCTGATGAGACCTGATGAGACCTGATGAGACCTGATAGACCTGATGAGACCTGATGAGATCTGATGAGACCTGATGAGACCTGATAGACCTGATAGACCTGAAGAGACCTGATGAGACCTGAAGAGACCTGATGAGACCTGAAGAGACCTGATGAGACCTGATGAGACCTGATAGACCTGATAGACCTGATAGACCGGATAGACCTGATAGACCTGATAGACCTGATAGACCGGATAGACCTGATAGACCTGATAGACCTGATAGACCTGATAGACCTGATGAGATCTGATGAGACCTGATGAGACCTGATAGACCTGATAGACCTGAAGAGACCGGATGAGACCTGATGAGACCTGATAGACCTGATAGACCTGATGAGACCTGAAGAGACCTGATGAGACCTGAAGAGACCTGATGAGACCTGAAGAGACCTGATGAGACCTGATGAGACCTGATAGACCTGATAGACCTGATAGACCTGATAGACCGGATAGACCTGATAGACCTGATAGACCTGATAGACCGGATAGACCTGATAGACCTGATAGACCTGATGAGACCTGAAGAGACCTGATAGACCTGATGAGACCTGAAGAGACCTGATGAGACCTGAAGAGACCTGATGAGACCTGAAGAGACCTGATGAGACCTGATGAGACCTGATAGACCTGATAGACCTGATAGACCTGATGAGACCTGATAGACCTGATAGACCTGATAGACCTGATAGACAGGATAGACCTGATAGACCTGATAGACCTGATAGACCTGATAGACCGGATAGACCTGATAGACCTGATAGACCTGATAGACCTGATGAGACCTGAAGAGACCTGATGAGACCTGAAGAGACCTGATGAGACCTGATAGACCTGATAGACCTGATAAACCTGATAGACCTGATGAGACCTGATAGACCTGATAGACCTGATAGACCTGATGAGACCTGATAGACCTGATAGACCTGATAGACCTGATAGACCTGATAGACCTGATAGACCTGATAGACCTGATAGACCTGATAGACCTGATAAACCTGATAGACCTGATAGACCTGATAGACCTGATAGACCTGATAGACCGGATAGACCTGATAGACCTGATAGACCTGATAGACCGGATAGACCTGATAAACCTGATAGACCTGATAGACCTGATAGACCTGATAGACCTGATGAGATCTGATGAGACCTGATGAGACCTGATAGACCTGATAGACCTGAAGAGACCGGATGAGACCTGATGAGACCTGATAGACCTGATAGACCTGATAGACCTGATGAGACCTGAAGAGACCTGATGAGACCTGAAGAGACCTGATGAGACCTGAAGAGACCTGATGAGACCTGATGAGACCTGATAGACCTGATAGACCTGATAGACCTGATAGACCGGATAGACCTGATAGACCTGATAGACCTGATAGACCGGATAGACCTGATAGACCTGATAGACCTGATGAGACCTGAAGAGACCTGATAGACCTGATAGACCTGATAGACCTGATGAGACCTGAAGAGACCTGATGAGACCTGAAGAGACCTGATGAGACCTGAAGAGACCTGATGAGACCTGATGAGACCTGATAGACCTGATAGACCTGATAGACCTGATAGACCTGATGAGACCTGATAGACCTGATAGACCTGATAGACCGGATAGACCTGATAGACCTGATAGACCTGATAGACCGGATAGACCAGATAGACCTGATAGACCTGATAGACCTGATGAGACCTGAAGAGACCTGATGAGACCTGAAGAGACCTGATGAGACCTGATAGACCTGATAGACCTGATAGACCTGATAAACCTGATAGACCTGATGAGACCTGATAGACCTGATAGACCTGATAGACCTGATAGACCGGATAGACCTGATAGACCTGATAGACCTGATAGACCGGATAGACCTGATAGACCTGATAGACCTGATAGACCGG
>JASDAP010000029.1:608018-643018 GCA_031216635.1 Dissostichus eleginoides | reverse complement strand
TGCACTGGGTTATTCTGGAGAATCACAACACTTTAGGCTTTAGTGTGTTAGCTTTAGGTAGCAACAAACGGAGATATGCTAACCTTTAGCTGGTATTCATTAAAACGAGAAAAACGCTGGAAGACCTGGAAAACAGGCTCGGGGCTCAGTAGAGGCGGGCTTGACTTCAGGTATAATTCGTCTGTAAACACACTTTGGCGGCTATCCTAGTTAGCGTTAGTTTAGCTTGCTAAGCTAACGTTAGCTGGTGTCGGTATGCTGGGCTGGTGTAATGCGTAGGCTGCTATTAATCACTGCTGTGTGGAGGCTAATGTCAATCTGCAGAAAATGAAGAGAAAGTCAACTCTTCTTACTTTAAGAAGAAGATGAGTAAAGGAGAGACAGAGCTGGCAGGGGAGCAGCAGCACAGGGCTAGTGAGGAAGAGGAGGAGGAGGAGGAAGAGGAAGAGGAAGAGGAGGAGGAGGAGGAAGAAGAGGAAGAGGAAGAGGAGGAGGAGGAGGAGGAGGAGGAAGAAAAGAAAGATGAGAGAGAGGAACATTTTGCGCCTTACAATAAGGGAACTTATTTAAATCAAGCTGTATTCGTCTTTTTAAAAGGAAAGAACAACTGGCATATATAAAAAAAAAACAATAAATCACTAACACATGTATACATAACACAAAACAAGGTTCTTAAAATGTGTTTGAAGTTAAATGTTAACGATCCGTATTATATTCACTTCAGATGAATAGTATCAGAAAATGTAAAATAAGAAACTAAAGTATATCAGTAGGTGGTTCTCTTTGCCATTGTTTCATCTAGTCTATACTTTTACAAAACTCAATTCTTGGTTTGGTGGGCCACCCCAAGATTTTCAGTGGCCCCCTTTGGCCACCCTATGAAAAATGTCTGGAGGCGCCACTGCTCTGAGCGGGGAAGGACAGAATGAATTGGGTGTCGTCAGCGTAGCAGTGTATGAAGACCATGCAGGCTAATGACTGATCCGAGCGAGTTTGTGTACAAGGAGAAGAGGAGGGGACCAAGAACAGAGCCCTGAGGGACCCCTTGTAGTTAATTGACAAGGGTCGGACTCGGACCCTCTCCAAGTACCTGTAGGTGCGGTCTTGAGGTATGAGGTGAGGAGGGAAAGTGCAGAGCCTGAAACTCCAAGTTCTTGGAGAGTGCGAAGGAGGATCTGATGATTCACCGTGTCGTATGCAGCAGACAGGTCCAAAAGGATGATGACAGAGGAGAGGGAGGCTGCTTTAGCCGTGTGCAGTTCCTCAGAGACAGCGAGGAGGGCAGTTTCTGTGGAGTGACCTGCCTTGAAACCAGACTGGTGCGGATCCAGAAGGTTGTTCTGATGGAGATAACAGGAGAGTTGTTTAAAGACAGCACGTTCAAGTGTTTTAGACAGGAACGGGAGGAGAGAGACGGGCCTGTAGTTTATAACATCAGACGGGTTGAGAGTGGGTTTCTTTAGGAGAGGCAGGGGCGGATCTACGGGGGGGCAAGGGGGGGCAGCTGCCCCCCCCCACTGTAGAGCCTTGCCCCCCCAGCTGCCCCCCTAACTTTTGTGTCCCTAAAACTGTGCTTGTAGAAACAAACCTACTCTCTGTCCACGAGCTTCTCAAGCTACGAAACAAGCAGTTCATTCATTAAAAGTGAATCCTTTTAAATATCATCTTAGGCCCGTTCAAATCGCAGCTACGGCCCTGCATTAAACTGCGGAGCGGCGTTCACACAGACAGCGGCTCACACCGCTGCAGAGAGGGAGCGAGCTGTCCCAGCACCTGAAGGTGGACCAGCTTCCCCTGGGAGCATCTCCCCTTCCACTAGTTTAGTTTTTACTAAGGACGAGAGCTTGAAACAAAATATTACTAAAACGCTGCCGTTTGAATCGATATCGTTTAACAGACGGTCGCTGTTTGGGGCGTCACGTACAAAATACTACGCAGACAGCGCTAGCTGGGAGATCGATCACTTTTATTTGCTAAACTATGCGGTACTATTAAATCCACGTAAATTACACATCACTGCAATGAGATCAATGAAACCAGGACACATCCTTTACCCTCAAACTGGGTCTGAACTCAGCTGCCTGTGTGCCTGATCAATACTTTCTGAGGTTATCTTTATGATAGGCTACTTATCAGCTGCATGGCCCTGACGCGTGAAGTTAGACACGCATTCGTACCAGAGCTTTTCACAAGTAGACTGTAGCAGGCCAGAGTAGCTGGAGTGAGTCAACAACAACAACACAAAGACATATCTGAGAAGAGACCAGGAGGGTCAGAGCAGGAGGAAGAGGAGGAGATGAAGAGAGCAGGAGGGTCAGAGCAGGAGGAAGAGGAGGAGATGAAGAGACCAGGAGGGTCAGAGCAGGAGGAAGAGGAGGAGATGAAGAGACCAGGAGGGTCAGAGCAGGAGGAAGAGGAGGAGATGAAGAGACCAGAGGGTCAGCAGGAGGAAGAGGAGGAGATGAAGAGACCAGGAGGGTCAGAGCAGGAGGAAGAGGAGGAGATGAAGAGACCAGGAGGGTCAGAGCAGGAGGAAGAGGAGGAGAAGAGACCAGGAGGGTCAGAGCAGGAGGAAGAGGAGGAGACGAAGAGACCAGGAGGAAGAGGAGGAGACGAAGAGACCAGGAGGGTCAGAGCAGGAGGAAGAGGAGGAGATGAAGAGACCAGGAGGGTCAGAGCAGGAGGAAGAGGAGGAGATGAAGAGAGCAGGAGGAAGAGGAGGAGACGAAGAGACCAGGAGGGTCGGAGCAGGAGGAAGAGGAGGAGACGAAGAGACCAGGAGGGTCGGAGCAGGAGGAAGAGGAGGAGACGAAGAGACCAGGAGGGTCAGAGCAGGAGGAAGAGGAGGAGACGAAGAGACCAGGAGGGTCAGAGCAGGAGGAAGAGGAGGAGACGAAGAGACCAGGAGGGTCAGAGCAGGAGGAAGAGGAGGAGACGAAGAGACCAGGAGGGTCAGAGCAGGAGGAAGAGGAGGAGATGAAGAGCAGGAGGGTCAGAGCAGGAGGAAGAGGAGGAGATGAAGAGACCAGGAGGGTCAGAGCAGGAGGAAGAGGAGGAGATGAAGAGACCAGGAGGGTCAGAGCAGGAGGAAGAGGAGGAGATGAAGAGACCAGGAGGGTCAGAGCAGGAGGAAGAGGAGGAGATGAAGAGACCAGGAGGGTCAGAGCAGGAGGAAGAGGAGGAGACGAAGAGACCAGGAGGGTCACGGCAGGAGGAAGAGGAGGAGATGAAGAGACCAGGAGGAAGAGGAGGAGACGAAGAGACCAGGAGGGTCAGAGCAGGAGGAAGAGGAGGAGAGAAGAGAGCAGGAGGGTCACAGCAGCAGGAGGAAGAGGAGGAGATGAAGAGACCAGGAGGGTCAGAGCAGGAGGAAGAGGAGGAGATGAAGAGAGCAAGGAGAGGAGGAGATCAAGAGAGCAGGAGGGTCACAGCAGGAGGAAGAGGAGGAGAGGAAGAGACTAGGAAGGTCACAGCAGCTCAATCTAGCAGCTCTTAGTGTTCACACCTGTAGCTCTCTGGGAGATGGTGATGTCATGTGTGTACTTCATTATAACTAAGTACTCTTATGTACTCACAGTAAACAGAGTTCCAGGGTATCCTGAGTACTTTCTGCTGTGTTATACCATATGTTAGTTAGTTTGTCTGAACACCTTGTTTCTCTTGTGCATTAAGAACACTTGTGTTAGGCCATGATTTAACAATAAATAGGTTATACAGTATAAAATACCACGTACTGTCGGCCCTCCCATGCCACCCTGACCTCTTGCCACCCCATGTAAAATGTTCTAGAACCGCCACTGAGGAGAGGGTTTACTCTCGCCTCCTTGAGACTGTTTGGAAAGTGACCAGAAGTGTTGATGAGATGGGTGAGAAACGGTAGAATATCAGGAGCGATAGTCTGAAGGAGGTTTGAGGGGACAGGGTCCAGAGGACAGGTGGTAGGACGGGCAGAGGTAATGAGGGTAAGAACCTCACTTGGAGAGAGAGGGGAAAAGGAGGTCAGTGTGTGGGTGAACGGTGGGTCAGGTGACCCAGCGGTGAGTAAAGGTGAGTTAGTGTGTGGGTGAACGGTGGGTCAGGTGACCCAGCGGTGAGTAAGGAGGTCAGTTGTGGTGAACGGTGGGTCAGGTGACCCAGCGGTGAGTAAAGGTGAGTTAGTGTGTGGGTGAACGGTGGGTCAGGTGACCCAGCGGTGAGTAAAGGAGGTCAGTGTGTGGGTGAACGGTGGGTCAGGTGACCCAGCGGTGAGTAAAGGAGGTCAGTGTGTGGGTGAACGGTGGGTCAGGTGACCCAGCGGTGAGTAAAGGTGAGTTAGTGTGTGGGTGAACGGTGGGTCAGGTGACCCAGCGGTGAGTAAAGGAGGTCAGTGTGGGTGAACGGTGGGTCAGGTGACCCAGCGGTGAGTAAAGGTGAGTTAGTGTGTGGGTGAACGGTGGGTCAGGTGACCCAGCGGTGAGTAAAGGAGGTCAGTGTGTGGGTGAACGGTGGGTCTGGTGACCCAGCGGTGAGTAAAGGTGAGTCAGAAAAAGAAGAGCGAACTATCATCAACCGAAGTCGCTTGGCAGAAGGGAGGAGGGGGAAGGGGCTTTGGGGGGTTCGAGGAGGGTGGAGAAGATGGAAAATAGTTTTTTGGGATTGGAATAGGAAGATTGGATCTTATCTTGAAAGAAAGTGCTTTTTGCCGGAGAGATCGAAGCAGAGAAAGAGGAGAGGAGAGCCTGATAGGTTAGGAGGTCGTCATGGTGTTTGGATTTCCACCGTTTCCGCTCTGCTGCCCTAAGGATGGTTCTATTAGCACGCAGTGCGTCATTTAGCCAGGGAGCAGGAGGGGACTGACGAGCCTGCCGAGATGTGAGAGGACAGAGAAAGTCCAGAGAGAGTCCAGAGAGAGGACAGAGAGAGGACAGAGAGAGTCCAGAGAGAGTCCAGAGAGAGTCCAGAGAGAGGACAGAGAGAGGACAGAGAGAGGACAGAGAGAGTCCAGAGAGAGGACAGAGAGAGTCCAGAGAGAGGACAGAGAGAGTCCAGAGAGAGGACAGAGAGAGTCCAGAGAGAGGACAGAGAGAGTCCAGAGAGAGGACAGAGAGAGTCCAGAGAAAGTCCAGAGAGAGTCCAGAGAGAGGACAGAGAGAGTCCAGAGAGAGGACAGAGAGAGTGTGACTGAATGTTGGTTATGCATGTTTATATTCTCATCATTTCAAAGAGCTATTTAGATCTTGGCTTTTTATTCTGGTTTTCCATATTACATTTTTAGAGGGCTTTTATTTTGAAATACTAAGTGTGTGTGTGTGTGTGTGTGTGTGTGTGTGTGTGCAGCCGTGCGGGGGTGGAGGACTCTAAGAAATGGGGGATGATGTTTCTGAGCAATCAGCTGTTCAAGATCTACTTCAAGGTACGTGAACTGCACCTGGTTTAAATATGTATTAATAGTAATAATAAATATATATATCTATATTCAGATCAATAAGCTGCACCTGGTTTAAATATGTATTAATAGTAATAATAAATATATATATCTATATTCAGATCAATAAGCTGCACCTGTGTAAGCCTCTGATCCGGGCGATCGACAGCTCGAACCTGAAGAACGACTTCAGCCCCGCTCAGAAAGTCACATACAGATACTACACGGGGAGAAAGGCTATGTTCGATAGTGACTTCAAACCAGGTACACACACACACACACACACACACACACACACACACACACACACACATACACACAAACAGTCACACACACAGTCACACACACACACACACACACACACACACAGTCACACACACACACACACACAGTCACACACACACAGTCACACAAACACACACACACACACACACACACACACAGTCACTCACTCACTCTGTAGTATCATAGAGTAACATGTATAATAAAGTGTGTGTGTGTGTGTGTCTCTGTGTGTGTGTCTCTGTGTGTGTGTGTGTGTGTGTGTGTGTGTGTAGCGGAGGAGTTCCTCTCCTATGCCTTCCATCACTGCCATCGCTCCAGCCAGAGGAACAAGAGGATGATCCTGATCTACCTGCTGCCCGTCAAGATGCTGCTGGTCTGTGTTTACATTAGCATGCTAACACTCAGAGCTAACCTGTACTGGAGAGAGTATGTGTGAAGAAGCAGGAAATCAAAAGGAACTCACCTTGTGGTAAACCTGAGAGAGAGTTTGAGCTCCTTACTGTTTCAGAGAGAATCCTTGATGTGGTTTGGAACATGATGTTTCTGCTGGCAGAACTCTAGAACAACATGGGTTTATTTTACGTATTATTATTTGTAATACTTTATTGTAAACATTTCTCATCTTGTTCAGATGTTTTGTTTAAAGATATATTTCTGTTGTGTTTTCAGGGCCACATGCCGAGCCACCAGCTGCTCAGGAAGTATGACCTCATGCAGTTTGCAGACGTCACTAAGGGAGTGAGGTGAGCAGGGGGCGGGGCTTAGCTGAACAGGAAGTGAGCTCAGAGTGTGCAGGTGATTGACAGGTGTGTGTTTCAGTGAGGGGAACCTGCTGCTGCTGAACGAAGCTCTGAACAAACACGAGACGTTCTTCATCCGCTGCGGCATCTTCCTCATCCTCGAGAAGCTGAAGATCATCACCTACAGGAACCTGTTCAAGAAAGTGTGAGTACTGCTATAAATACTGTATAAATATCTATTTATATATTATATTCTATTAAATTACATTTAATCATATTTATTTATATATATTTCAGCAAAAAGGCACTCCTCAGTTCATATGTATTAATATATATATATATTGATCAGGTACCTGCTGCTGAGGACCCACCAGCTGCTCTGTGTAATTGTATTATAATATGAGTATAATTAAGCAACAGCTCACTTCAGGCCGTGAGATATGCTCAGTATATCACAGCTAGGGGCGTGGTTCAAGCCCCTAGCTGTGATATACTGAGCATATCTCACAGCTAGGGGCTTGAACCACGCCCTGTGATATACTGAGCATATCTCACGGCTAGGGGCTTGAACCACGCCCTGTGATATACTGAGCATATCTCACAGCTAGGGGCTTGAACCACGCCCTGTGATATACTGAGCATATCTCACAGCTAGGGGCTTGAACCACGCCCCTAGCTGTGAGATACTGAGCATATCTCACAGCTAGGGGCTTGAACCACGCCCTGTGATATACTGAGCATATCTCACAGCTAGGGGCTTGAACCACGCCCCTAGCTGTGATATACTGAGCATATCTCACAGCTAGGGGCTTGAACCACGCCCCTAGCTGTGATATACTGAGCATATCTCACGGCCTGAAGTGAGCTGTTGCTTTTCTAAAGCGGTTACCAAGTGTGGCAATATGAAAGAAGAACACACACTCTAATTTAAATAGTTTTTATTAGTAAATAATGATGTTAAAAATAAAATAGTCCCTCCGTTGCCTTCTGCACGAAACATAGTGCGAGGTGGTTGCTATGCAACAACACTAACAGCTATCGAGCATATTAGACAGAGAGCGTTGATCCAGTATTTTAAAACCTGTCCAGCATCAGTAGCAAGGCTCACGAGGTCACTTGTATAGGCTGAGGTTGTTCTAGGCTGTTGCTCGGCGTGGCCAGAATATTGCTCCACTTTCTCCGGCCCCCGAGATTCGGCTTCCAGCAGCTCTGGAGAGAGCTTTCGCACCTGTGGCCACTAACGGTCATCATGTCTCTGCTTTGTTTCAAGACCCGCATCAGAAAGCTTTTGAATGGAGGTTCTTCTCCAGTTGGTCTACCTGCTCTTCACGGAGCTCTGCATGTCGTGGTTTAGGTGCTCTCTGGAGATAGGCCCTGCTCAATCCACTCCTCCATAGAGAGGCCACCCCGGGGGTCCAAGTTGAGTAAGGGACAATGTGCAGCGAGGCGGTCATTATGGGTAAAAGAACACCCGACAGGCAGATCAAAAACAGTCCGTTGTTCCCGTTTGAACTACGTAGCAACGGCAGGAACTGCTTCCATAGCGTTTTGGAGGAGCTTTCTGATTACAGATTTGAAAACATCGCTGCTTGCTTTAAAAGTAGCACAATTCATGATGTCAAAGCTTGGGAAGTATCTAGATATCCCTGCCCTGATGCCAAAGGAACTGCACACTGAATATGTGTTGCCGTTTGATGTCTATGTCTGGACCGCTGCGTAAAAAGGAGGGTTTCTGCCCCGTTACTTCTCCGCTGTTTCCTTGTCCCAGTTTGAAAAGCAAACTGCATACAGTTTGCTTTTCAGCCCAACTGTATGCAGTTAAATCTTCTGACTTCTTTCTGCAGATGTGAGCGTCCTTAACAACGGTCAATAACTCCTTGCTGCACATTATCCCTTAACAACGGTCAATAAGTCCTTGCTGCACATTATCCCTTAACAACGGTCAATAAGTCCTTGCTGCACATTATCCCTTAACAACGGTCAATAAGTCCTTGCTGCACATTATCCCTTAACAACGGTCAATAAGTCCTTGCTGCACATTATCCCTTAACAACGGTCAATAACTCCTTGCTGCACACTATCCCTTAACAACGGTCAATAAGTCCTTGCTGCACATTATCCCTTAACAACGGTCAATAAGTCCTTGCTGCACATTATCCCTTAACAACGGTCAATAACTCCTTGCTGCACATTATCCCTTAACAACGGTCAATAACTCCTTGCTGCACACTATCCCTTAACAACGGTCAATAAGTCCTTGCTGCACATTATCCCTTAACAACGGTCAATAACTCCTTGCTGCACACTATCCCTTAACAACGGTCAATAAGTCCTTGCTGCACACTATCCCTTAACAACGGTCAATAAGTCCTTGCTGCACATTATCCCTTAACAACGGTCAATAAGTCCTTGCTGCACATTATCCCTTAACAACGGTCAATAAGTCCTTGCTGCACATTATCCCTTAACAACGGTCAATAACTCCTTGCTGCACATTATCCCTTAACAACAACGGTCAATAAGTCCTTGCTGCACATTATCCCTTAACAACGGTCAAAAGTCCTTGCTGCACATTATCCCTTAACAACGGTCAATAACTCCTTGCTGCACATTATCCCTTAACAACGGTCAATAACTCCTTGCTGCACATTATCCCTTAACAACGGTCAATAACTCCTTGCTGCACATTATCCCTTAACAACGGTCAATAAGTCCTTGCTGCACATTATCCCTTAACAACGGTCAATAAGTCCTTGCTGCACATTATCCCTTAACAACGGTCAATAAGTCCTTGCTGCACATTATCCCTTAACAACGGTCAATAACTCCTTGCTGCACATTATCCCTTAACAACGGTCAATAACTCCTTGCTGCACACTATCCCTTAACAACGGTCAATAAGTCCTTGCTGCACATTATCCCTTAACAACGGTCAATAAGTCCTTGCTGCACATTATCCCTTAACAACGGTCAATAAGTCCTTGCTGCACATTATCCCTTAACAACGGTCAATAAGTCCTTGCTGCACATTATCCCTTAACAACGGTCAATAACTCCTTGCTGCACATTATCCCTTAACAACGGTCAATAACTCCTTGCTGCACACTATCCTTAACAACGGTCAATAAGTCCTTGCTGCACATTATCCCTTAACAACGGTCAATAAGTCCTTGCTGCACATTATCCCTTAACAACGGTCAATAAGTCCTTGCTGCACATTATCCCTTAACAACGGTCAATAAGTCCTTGCTGCACATTATCCCTTAACAACGGTCAATAAGTCCTTGCTGCACATTATCCCTTAACAACGGTCAATAACTCCTTGCTGCACATTATCCCTTAACAACGGTCAATAACTCCTTGCTGCACATTATCCCTTAACAACGGTCAATAAGTCCTTGCTGCACATTATCCCTTAACAACGGTCAATAAGTCCTTGCTGCACATTATCCCTTAACAACGGTCAATAACTCCTTGCTGCACATTATCCCTTAACAACGGTCAATAACTCCTTGCTGCACATTATCCCTTATATGTTTCCATCTTAAGCTTTGTGAGTTAGTTAGTTTCCTAACGGACGTAATGTAACGGACGTAATGTAACAGCTGTAACGGACGTAATGTAACGGCTGTAACGGACGTAATGTAACGGACGTAATGTAACAGCTGTAACGGACGTAATGTAACGGACGTAATGTAACAGCTGTAACGGACGTAATGTAACGGACGTAATGTAACAGCTGTAACGGACGTAATGTAACAGCTCTAACGGACGTAATGTAACGGACGTAATGTAACAGCTGTAACGGACGTAATGTAACGGACGTAATGTAACGGACGTAATGTAACAGCTGTAACGGACGTAATGTAACGGACGTAATGTAACAGCTGTAACGGACGTAATGTAACGGACGTAATGTAACGGACGTAATGTAACAGCTGTAACGGACGTAATGTAACGGACGTAATGTAACAGCTGTAACGGACGTAATGTAACGGACGTAATGTAACAGCTGTAACGGACGTAATGTAACGGACGTAATGTAACAGCTCTAACGGACGTAATGTAACGGACGTAATGTAACGGACGTAATGTAACAGCTGTAACGGACGTAATGTAACGGACGTAATGTAACAGCTGTAACGGACGTAATGTAACGGACGTAATGTAACGGACGTAATGTAACAGCTGTAACGGACGTAATGTAACGGACGTAATGTAACAGCTGTAACGGACGTAATGTAACAGCTGTAACGGACGTAATGTAACGGACGTAATGTAACAGCTGTAACGGACGTAATGTAACAGCTGTAACGGACGTAATGTAACGGACGTAATGTAACAGCTGTAACGGACGTAATGTAACGGACGTAATGTAACAGCTGTAACGGACGTAATGTAACGGACGTAATGTAACGGACGTAACGGACGTAATGTAACGGACGTAATGTAACAGCTGTAACGGACGTAATGTAACTGACGTAATGTAACGGACGTAATGTAACGGACGTAATGTAACAGCTGTAACGGACGTAATGTAACGGACGTAATGTAACGGACGTAATGTAACGGACGTAATGTAACAGCTGTAACGGACGTAATGTAACGGCTGTAACGGACGTAATGTAACGGCTGTAACGGACGTAATGTAACGGACGTAATGTAACGGACGTAATGTAACAGCTGTAACGGACGTAATGTAACGGACGTAATGTAACGGACGTAATGTAACAGCTGTAACGGACGTAATGTAACGGCTGTAACGGACGTAATGTAACGGCTGTAACGGACGTAATGTAACGGCTGTAACGGACGTAATGTAACGGACGTAATGTAACGGACGTAATGTAACAGCTGTAACGGACGTAATGTAACGGCTGTAACGGACGTAATGTAACGGACGTAATGTAACAGCTGTAACGGACGTAATGTAACGGACGTAATGTAACGGACGTAATGTAACGGACGTAATGTAACAGCTGTAACGGACGTAATGTAACGGACGTAATGTAACGGACGTAATGTAACGGACGTAATGTAACGGACGTAATGTAACGGACGTAATGTAACAGCTGTAACGGACGTAATGTAACGGACGTAATGTAACGGCTGTAACGGACGTAATGTAACGGACGTAATGTAACGGACGTAATGTAACGGCTGTAACGGACGTAATGTAACGGACGTAATGTAACGGACGTAATGTAACAGTTGTAGCTTTTCTCAGACGCGGAGGGATACTGACTTGTTGTGAAAAGTAACTACAATTCTACCCGTGATATACGCTCATTATATCACGGCTAAGAACCAATCAGATTGCTTGATTTGACTTGTCCGTTTTATAAATATATATATTGATCAGGTACCTGCTGCTGAGGACCCACCAGCTGCCCCTGGCCTCCTTCCTGGTCTCTCTGCAGATGATGCAGCTGCAGGACGTTGATCTGGACGAAGTGCAGTGTATCCTCGCTAACCTCATTTACATGGTGAGACACACACACACACCCACACACACACACCACCACACACACACACACACACACACACACACAAACACACCTCTAATTCTTCGACAGCTTTTTTCCATGGTTTTTTTGGCAATTTAGAATTTCTCTTTTTTTTTTTTAAATTGTATTATTATTTGTGTAATAATAATAATTTTAATGTATTTATCTACTGGAATTAAATGTAATGTATAATATATAAAACAATAAATGAATCAGATTTTTTATTTATTTAATCAAATATCAGTTTCACAATAAAACAATATATTCAGTCTGAGGTGTTTTACTGCAGCGGGGCGCTAACAGTTAGCCTGTTCTTCTTCTGTGGTTTCCCTCAGGGTCACATCAAAGGCTACATCTCCCAGCAGCACCAGAAGCTCGTGGTCAGTAAACAGAACCCGTTTCCTGCTCTGTCCTCCGTCTCATAGACTACGTTACCCACAATCCCTCTGCTCAAACATTCTTTATTTTGTACCGGAAACCTTTTAATGTTGAATTAAAAACTGAATCTGTTTGTAGATCGCGTCCGGCCTCTCTTTATTAACACTAACCTGACTAACACTGGAGCTGGTGCATTGTGGGTATTGTAGTCTTTACTGGGCATTTATCATCTGCAGTGGAATATTTAAAAATAAAAAGTGGCAATATTTCAAGAAAACGTCAACAGTTCGGGGAAAAGTGTTAATATTTGAGGATAAAGTGTCTCAGCGTTTCTCGGGGTACTGCAGGACCTGAGAGGTCATCTGACCCTCGCTGGCCTCCAGCCGGGTCCGGATCCAGCTCAGGTACCGGGACAGTTTGGTGAACACCAGCCCGTCCCCACATGATGATGTCATCAGCAGCCCGGTGAGGAACGCCGTCCCGCGCTCCACCGTAGCAACCGGCGCCCCCAGCAACAAGCCCGAACACCGCGGGCTCCATTCTGGGTCCTGGGCCCGGTTTCTGATCCAATCAGAGTCCGGTCCGCTCCATGGGGGGGTCGGTTTGGTGGTGGTCCTGTTTGTGGTTTTGGTGGTGGTCTTGGTTCTGGTGATGGCGTCCATTCTGCCTCCCTTCGCTGCCATTCTTGTTCCTCGTCCTGGTTTCTGATCCAGTCTGCGTCCCGTCCGCTCCATGGTGGGTTCGGTTCTGGTTGTGGTCCTGGTGGTGGTTTTGATGGTGGTCTTGGTGTTGGTTTTGTTGGTTGTGGTTCTGGTGTTTGTTTTGATGGTGGTCTTGTTGGTGGTCCTGTTGGTGGTCCTGGTTCTGGTGATGGCGTCCATTCTGCCTCCCTTCGCTGCCATTCTTGTTCCTCGTCCTGGTTTCTGATCCAGTCTGCGTCCCGTCCGCTCCATGGTGGGTTCGGTTCTGGTTGTGGTCCTGGTGGTGGTTTTGATGGTGGTCTTGGTGTTGGTTTTGTTGGTTGTGGTTCTGGTGTTTGTTTTGATGGTGGTCTTGTTGGTGGTCCTGTTGGTGGTCCTGGTTCTGGTGATGGCGTCCATTCTGCGTCCCTTCGCTGCCATTCTTGTTCCTAAAGGGTTCATCCGGGCTCCTAATGGTACTGTTTGGGTTTCTTAAATCCCCAGTCTGCTCTCTATGGACTCGATCAGAACCATTTCTCCTCATATCCGCACTAGTGTAATTCCAGAGTTCATTAAGGCTCCCCTGGGCTCGTTTGGGTCTCCTTTGCCCCCCCTCTTGTCCCTCATTGAGCCCCCCCATGCAGAACATCTTGTTGCTAAGCAGATTTGAAACGTTCATATTTCGTCGGCACTCGTCCAGCGTTTTGTAGACGAGCGTCTTTTCCCCGGCGACCCCCGTCCTCCCAGAATGCATCAGGATGTTCTCGCTGAAGTCCCTGGCGGGGGGGAGACAGAGGTGGGAGAGGGCGGGGCCAAAGGTCAGGGGGCGGGACAACTCCAGTAGGACGAGGTCATCGTCACGGCAATGCTCACAGAAACGCTCGTGGATGTAGAGCGACCGCACGGCGACGAGCGTCTTTCTATCGCCTGGAAGAATAAGAGATTAGTGAGGCTTTTATTGTGAAAATCATCTTAAATTTCACAATAAAATGCTGCAATAATATACCGGCGGCCACGGTGAAGTCAGAGGGTCGGGGGGGCCACGCTGCGCCCGTCAGGAGGCATCGAGCCGAGGTCAGCACGGAGCGACGGCCAATCACAGCGCAGCTACACAGCTCCTCCCCTCTGCTGTCCAATAGGGACGCCTGCAGGAGCAAAACAAACAAACCTGTTGAATAACTACTAGTGTTGGGCTATAAAGGAACTACAGCACGGTCACATGACTTCACCACCGCTAAGCTAAAGGCGGCTAATGGGACGTGATTGGTCGCCTCACCTGCCAGGGACAGTTTCCTCGAGGGCACAGCGTGGCGTTGATCTCGTCAGGAAGTCGTCCGCAGGTAAACTCGACTGAGGACACAAACATGGCATCATTTCTCTCTATAGTTGTTGTATATTTTCTTGTGTTTTTTATCATCGTACCTTCAGCCCGGCAGATCCGCCCGTCCTCCTGCAGTCTGAAGCCCGTCAGGCAGGAGCAGACGAACGAGCTGACGGACGCCTCGCACAGCTGATCGCACGCCAACGGGCCGCCGATCGGACACTCAGAGATCTCTGAGACACGGGACGGTTAAACACAGGTAGATCCTTTAGTCAAAAATCATAGAAAACGAATGTGTGGCTGGTGGAGTACCGAGCGGATAACAGCGTGAATAACAAGTCTGAATCAGGCGTTAATCGATGCCGTGATGTTAGCCAACTATTTATTACAAAAACGCTGAAAAAAGCACACCTTAAACTAGCTTTGTTCTAAGCCACGCCCCCACTATGGAGGCGGGGCTAACATCGCATTGGGCGTGGTCTAATCAGATGTATTAACACTATTTTTATAAGAATTCATTTAAAATGTAAAAAAATACAGATAAATTAGGGGAAATAAAACATAATGAATAAAAAGTATAATCATATTAATATAGTACAAAATAATGAAAACAAATAAGATAAGATTTAATTTATAGTTATAACCTGTGGAGGTGACCAGAGGGGCGGAGGGGGGGTTTCCATCGGGCCCCGGGGCCCCCAGCTCACAGACAGGGCCGAAGTGAGGGGGGGGGCAGGAACACAGGAACCCCCCCACCCGGTCTGTGCACTTTCCTCCGTGCAGGCAGGGGTCCGGCTCGCACTGATCCCCGTCTGGAACAGAAATACAGAAATATAAATAATGATGACGGAGTATTAGTTTAGAGTTTAAATGGAAACGTACCGTAGTAGAGGGTCCAGAAGGCGTTCTGAGGACAAACAAAGACATTCAAAACGGTTCAAAATCACACCAAATATCACCTTAATTATTATTATAACTATAGTTATCATATTTAATAATTAAAAATGTTTTACAAAAGAAAATAACTGTACTTAAATAAGAATGAACAAATATATTTAGATAAATAAAAAATATAAATTGAAGTATTATTACAAATATATTTAGACAAGAAAAATAAGAATTAATCTAAAATGAAAAATACAACAAATAATAATATATTTTTAATAATGTTTCGCTCACCGTACTGGGCGTGTCCTCGAAGTATTCCCGCGCCTCCTCGTAGTTGCACAGTTCCTCGTAGCACTCCCTCTCGAGGTTCCCCTGCAGAACCTCCTCCACCAGGAACCTGTTAGCGCGCCGCGAGCGCAGGAACACGTCCTGGGGGGCTCGAAACACTGACAATGAAATAATAAATAATAAATACTATTATATAAAACAGGTTAGCACGCCGCGAGCGCAGGGGGCCCGAAACACTGCCAATGAAATATAAAATAATATAAATAAAGCAGTTTAACTGCATGCGACGTCCTGGTTGCGAGCGCCGCAAAAAACTACTAATAATATCAAATAAAAATCTTTTTAGTTTATAGATATTTATTATTTTTATGAATATAAAACGTAATAGTTATTCAAAGTAATTCTCAGTACGACACTGAGTGTATTTTCAGTTAGAAACCAGCGTTTTTGGCCCCGGTAGACCACCGTATGAAGTGGATAATCTGAAATATCACATTTACCTTTCCGTTTCCCGCCCGATCGACCTGTTCGAAATGAAACGACAGCTGATATTAGCACTCAGTTCGCAGTGTACCGATGTCTTACCTTGTCCTTGGATGAGAACCTGAAGGAAGCAAGCGGTTAGCGCCAGAAGAGACGCTCGAGCCGACATGATGCCGACCGCCATGACTCTGAGTGTCTGAACACACACTCTGTTTACACACTGACGTCACACGCTGAGTCTCATGATTAAATCAAACCAGACTTCATTCACAAATTTACCAATTTAAAAAAGCTTCGTCTTAAATTACGGAGTTCAGTTTTACACATTTTAAATAGATTTTAAAACTCAATATTCCCAGAGGAGTCAGTGTTTCACCTCCTCATCAGGTGTGTTGCGTTAAAGAGTTAAACGGTATTTAAAGGTCTCTGTAAACACTGCAGTGGACTCTGACCTGTTCTCTCTAAACACGCAGCATCGCCCTCTGAACTCCAGGGTCTGTTTGTCCCGGGTAAACAAGGGATTCATCATTTAAAACCATCCCCGGACATGATGTCCTAACAAGACCCTTAGCCTATATACCCCACATTACGTTACAAACCTTCAAATCTGTCATAAAATATTCAAATATAACTGTTAAAATCTCCCAAAATCAAAGACGATGTCTTAAAATAATCTGCAATGAGATTCAATCACACAAGACTTCCACTGTTGTTGTTTTTATTTCTTTATTTAGCTTCTCTTTAAGCTGAAAGGCTCATTTCAGACACAGTTTCTGACACAAATGTAATACATTTTAATTGTTAAATTGATCAGAATTGCACTTGTCTTTTAACAATACTGATCAAATAGCTTCTTTGTAAGATGCAAATATGTCAGATGCCGCCCTATAAATGAAAAAAATCGATTAAAATAACTATATATAAAATATAAAGGACCGAAACTCGAGCCCTGAGGAACCCCTAAAGCAGGGCTATTCAATTGGCGGCCCGCGGGCCAGGTCCGGCCCCGGGGGGATATTCACTGGCCCTTTGAGGTTAATGTTAAAAAGTCATCTACTTTTTTTTAAGAGAGGCCAGAGTGCCTTTATTCCAGAGAGGGTGTTCCATGGAGAGACGGAGGGGAAGACATTGCCTGAAAACTTCTGCGGGCTCGGGTTTCGAACCCACCTACTAGCTACTGTAGTGACAACTCCTGTCATTGATTGCATCTCTGCGTGAATGATTAGATCATGTCACCTAAATGAAATCAAATGAAATGATGTTGATGGTTAAATGAGCTTCACATGTAGGCCTACTGAGTTCTGACCAATTAGATCTATGAAGGCCTTGGGGCTATGCTGTTTGATTTTATTAAACACAATATATGCACTCCAATATGCTGTTGTAATATTTACTGTATCTGAAGCTCTTAATATGATTGCTCATATTAAGAGCCATCTTTTTCCCGGCCCCTTGCTTTGGATCATTTTCATCAACCGGGCCCATTCCAAACTAATTGAATAGCCCTGCCCTAAAGTAATTATCAACATTATAACACACAAGTCTTTCTTATTGGTCAGAATATGGCATTTTAAAAATGTGGAAGAAAATGGAAACACAGAAATCGTTGCCTAAATGAACCGCACGCGAATACAATTAAAAACTTAAAGATTATGAACGGTAGACAGATAAATCCCTGATTACATGGTTAGCGGTGTATGGCGTGGTGTTTACAGAAGCAGCCTCCGGGCCGGGCCGCGGTGCCTCTTCCTCCGCCTGCCGCTCTTCTCTTTGGGCATCAGCTGCTCCATGGCAATGTTGATCCAGCGGATGTACTTGGACACCTGAGTGTAAACGCCGTATTTCCCTTTCCGCGCGCAGCCCTCGCCCCAGCTCACGATGCCGGTGATGAAGTATGTGTTTCCGTAGCGTGTGACGTGCGGTCCGCCGCTGTCGCCTTGGCACGAGTCCTTGGCTATCGTGTCGTAGCCGGCGCAGAACATGTTGGTGCTGATGCGCAGCTGCGTGGACTCCTTGCAGGCGAGCCGGTCCACGTAAGGCATGTAGAGACGCTGCAGGATGGTGGACGGCTGCCGGCCTCGCCCGTGCGCCCGAAACCACTCACCATGCCGTCCGGCTCCCGCATCAACACCTGTAGAACCAGGGGGGAAAGAGTTAGCACTGGAAGCTAACGTATTCATACCAGGGGGTAAAGAGTTAGCACTGGAAGCTAACGTATTCATACCAGGGGGTAAAGAGTTAGCACTGGAAGCTAACATATTCATACCAGGGGGTAAAGAGTTAGCACTGGAAGCTAAATATTCATACCAGGGGTAAAGAGTTAGCACTCGAAGCTAACATTCATACCAGGGGTAAAGAGTTAGCACTGGAAGCTAAAGTATCATACCAGGGGGTAAAGAGTTAGCACTGGAAGCTACATATTCATACCAGGGGGTAAAGAGTTAGCACTGGAAGCTAAAGTATTCATACCAGGGGGTAAAGAGTTAGCACTGGAAGCTAACGTAATCATACCAGGGGTAAAGAGTTAGCACTGGAAGCTAACGTAATCATACCAGGGGGTAAAGAGTTAGCACTGGAAGCTAACATATTCATACCAGGGGGTAAAGAGTTAGCACTGGAAGCTAACATATTCATACCAGGGGGTAAAGAGTTAGCACTGGAAGCTAACATATTCATACCAGGGGGTAAAGAGTTAGCACTCGAAGCTAACATTCATACCAGGGGGTAAAGAGTTAGCACTGGAAGCTAAAGTATTCATACCAGGGGGTAAAGAGTTAGCACTGGAAGCTAACATATTCATACCAGGGGGTAAAGAGTTAGCACTGGAAGCTAAAGTATTCATACCAGGGGGTAAAGAGTTAGCACTGGAAGCTAACGTAATCATACCAGGGGTAAAGAGTTAGCACTGGAAGCTAACGTAATCATACCAGGGGGTAAAGAGTTAGCACTGGAAGCTAATGTAATCATACCAGGGGGTAAAGAGTTAGCACTGGAAGCTAACATATTCATACCAGGGGGTAAAGAGTTAGCACTGGAAGCTAATGTAATCATACCAGGGGTAAAGAGTTAGTACTGGAAGCTAACATATTCATACCAGGGGGTAAAGAGTTAGCACTGGAAGCTAACGTAATCATACCAGGGGTAAAGAGTTAGCACTGGAAGCTAACGTATTCATACCAGGGGGTAAAGAGTTAGCACGGAAGCTAACAATTCATACCAGGGGGTAAAGAGTTAGCACTGGAAGCTAACATATTCATACCAGGGGGTAAAGAGTTAGCACTGGAAGCTAAAGTATTCATACCAGGGGGTAAAGAGTTAGCACTGGAAGCTAACGTATTCATACCAGGGGTAAAGAGTTAGCACTGGAAGCTAACGTATTCATACCAGGGGGTAAAGAGTTAGCACTGGAAGCTAACATATTCATACCAGGGTAAAGAGTTAGCACTGGAAGCTAACATATTCATACCAGGGGTAAAGAGTTAGCACTGGAAGCTAACGTATTCATACCAGGGGGTAAAGAGTTAGCACTGGAAGCTAACGTATTCATACCAGGGGGTAAAGAGTTAGCACTGGAAGCTAACGTAATCATACCAGGGGTAAAGAGTTAGCACTGGAAGCTAACGTAATCATACCAGGGGTAAAGAGTTAGCACTGGAAGCTAACATATTCATACCAGGGGTTAAAGAGTTAGCACTGGAAGCTAATGTAATCATACCAGGGGGTAAAGAGTTAGCACTGGAAGCTAACGTATTCATAGCAGGGGGTAAAGAGTTAGCACTGGAAGCTAACATATTCATACCAGGGGGTAAAGAGTTAGCACTGGAAGCTAACATATTCATACCAGGGGGTAAAGAGTTAGCACTGGAAGCTAACGTATTCATTCCAGGGGGTAAAGAGTTAGCACTGGAAGCTAACATATTCATTCCAGGGGGTAAAGAGTTAGCACTGGAAGCTAACGTATTCATTCCAGGGGGTAAAGAGTTAGCACTGGAAGCTAACGTATTCATTCCAGGGGATAAAGAGTTAGCACTGGAAGCTAACGTATTCATTCCAGGGGGTAAAGAGTTAGCACTGGAAGCTAACGTATTCATTCCAGGGGGTAAAGAGTTAGCACTGGAAGCTAACGTATTCATTCCAGGGGGTAAAGAGTTAGCACTGGAAGCTAACGTATTCATTCCAGGGGGTAATGAGTTAGCACTGGAAGCTAACGTATTCATTCCAGGGGGTAAAGAGTTAGCACTGGAAGCTAACGTATTCATTCCAGGGGGTAAAGAGTTAGCACTGGAAGCTAACGTATTCATTCCAGGGGTAAGAGTTAGCACTGGAAGCTAACGTATTCATTCCAGGGGGTAAAGAGTTAGCACTGGAAGCTAACGTATTCATTCCAGGGGGTACTTTTACAAAAAGAATCATGCAAAAGCTCCTCTTTAAATCTTCTGTTTCATCAGAGTTAGAAAAAAAATATGAGCTAAGCTTGGAACGACTTGGCCACTGAATGCTTCAGTTTCTTTAGAAATGATATGTATATTGATATTTTAGTTTCATCAAGTAATACTATACATAACGCTTGCTGCTTCCTCATAAGATGTTAGTATGTTGGTTCTGCTGCTGAGGACACAAAACTAATTCATGTTACATTAAATAGAAGTGATAGAGGACCGATAACCGTTCCCTGAGGAACCTCAAAACTAATAATTGTCATTGTCAGAGGGTTAGCCATGTATCTTGGATGGTCTTTGTTTGCTAATTTGTTAGCATCAACTACTTTAGAGGCTAATAACATCAACAAGTCAAATAAATGCTAGTGTCTTTAAAGGCACAACCCATGGTTCATTAAGGTTGTCCGAATACTTTTGTGTGGTTTCCACGGACGGCCCTGAATGTCAAACTTTATTTGTGTAACACGTTTGAAGGTTCACCTTTTCAGCGAACTCCTGCTCAGGGATGCAGGCCGGCAGGATGAAGCGTGAGAACTTGATGGCGTTGCTAGCTTCATTAGCGCAATGTCGTTGTTGTAGGTGTCCGGCTTGTATCTGTGGTGCGTGATGATCGTCTCCACCTCGTGCCTCGCCTCGTTACCGTGATCCACCAACACGTCAAACTCCCCTGTAACGTATTTCAGTTAAAGCGTGCGACATAAATCTGCCTCCTGTTTTATAAGGTCCATCAGACCTACCGAGTCTCACGTAGATGTAGCGCGAGGCATTCATGCAGTGGGCGGCCGTCAGGATGTACTCGTTAAGGATCGTTCCTCCACAGAAACCCCGGTCGTCCTCGTTCAGGAGGAGAGCCGCAGGACCAGATACAAACTGTTAAAGTGAACCAAAATATACTTCCAGACGTCTTTAATGGACTTCCAAGTATATACCATTATGGACTTGTCAAAAAGAAAACATTTGACTTATAATTTGACTATTATTCATTCCCACGTAGAAAACAAAATGAGTACCTCTTCTTTGCTTGAAATTCCAATTAATTGATAATCAAAACAGCTACTAATATCTTCACACATCTTCATCATCTGCGAAGTGCTTAACATTTTCATTTTTAGTGTTTACCTGCCACGGACACTCCCCCGGAGGACAGTCCTCTCCGTTCACGATGCGCGTCATACTCGCCATCTGAGAGTAAAGCGTCTCCTCGAACACGGCGTCCTCCAACAGGAAGTCGCTGTTCTCCGGCAGGAAGTCGCCATCGCTGATGTTTTTCAGCATTAAGTCGCTGATGTTGATGTTCAACGCTGAAGAGTTCGGGCTGAGGTCCAACTGACTCGACCCGTTGCCCTGCGTCGTCGTGTTCTGGCGGTCGTACCGGAAAAATGTCCGGACGTTTTCCGTCACGACGGCGCCGCATTTAAAGACGTCTGCAAGAGATCGGAGTTTTGGGTTATTGCAGGAAATAATCTCTGGTTCAAACAAACGTTTCTGATTCTTACACGTTTAGTTCAGGATAATCTCCACATATTAACACCACTTCATGATTTCTGAAGTAAAAAGCTAATAAAGGAACTACAACACGGTCACATGACTTCACGTCACCACCGCTAAGCTAAAGGAGGCTAATGTTGGGCTATAAAGGAACTACAACACGGTCACATGACTTCACGTCACCACCGCTAAGCTAAAGGAGGCTAATGTTGGGCTATAAAGGAACTACAGCACGGTCACATGACTTCACGTCACCACCGCTAAGCTAAAGGCGGCTAATGTTGGGCTATAAAGGACCTACAGCACGGTCACATGACTTCACTTCACCACCGCTAAGCTAAAGGGGCTAATGTTGGGCTATGAAGGAACTACAGCACGGTCACATGACTTCACGCACCACCGCTAAGCTAAAGGAGGCTAATGTTGGGCTATAAAGGAACTACAGCACGGCACGATGACTTCATGTCACCACCGCTAAGCTAAAGGCGGCTAATGTTGGGCTATAAAGGAGCTACAGCACGGTCACATGACTTCACGTCACCACCGCTAAGCTAAAGGAGGCTAATGTTGGGCTATGAAGGACTACTACAGCACGTCACATGACTTCACGTCACCACGCTAAGCTAAAGGAGGCTAATGTTGGGCTATGAAGGAACTACAGCACGGTCACATGACTTCACGTCACCACCGCTAACTAAAGGAGGCTATATTGGGCTGTAAGGAACTACAGCACGGTCACATGACTTCACGTCACCACCGCTAAGCTAAAGGCGGCTAATGTTGGGCTATAAAGGAGCTACAGCACGGTCACATGACTTCACGTCACCACCGCTAAGCTAAAGGCGGCTAATGTTGGGCTATAAAGGAACTACAGCACGGTCACATGACTTCACGTCACCACCGCTAAGCTAAAGGCGGCTAATATTGGGGTATAAAGGAACTACAGAAGGTAACTTGCTACGCTAGCAGTAGCTTCAACACCGGCCTCTCCTTGATGCTTCTGACTGGTCGAGATATTTAGCCTGACCACCCTTTCACTTTCTGTCTAGTTGAAGATATCCTCCAGGTAAACACCAAAGGTACAGCATCGCTAACACGTAGAGGAGTCTGTTTCACCGTTGGAGTCGCAGGATTTATCGTCCGGTCCCAGGAAGTATCCGTTGGCGCAGGAGCACTGAACGTTTCCCGAGGCCAAGTTACAGAAGTGTTCACAGCCGCCATTTTTATTCTCACACAGCTCGGGGATAACTGCAGAGATAAAAGAAGCAGTGTTAGCATCATTAGCATCAGTTTAAAGGAAGCAGTGTTAGCATCATTAGCATCAGTTTAAAGGAAGCAGTGTTAGCATCATTAGCATCAGTTTAAAGGAAGCAGTGTTAGCATCATTAGCATCAGTTTAAAGGAAGCAGTGTTAGCATCATTAGCATCAGTTTAAAGGAAGCAGTGTTAGCATCATTAGCATCAGTTTAAAGGAAGCAGTGTTAGCATCATTAGCATCAGTTTAGACGAAGCAGTGTTAGCATCATTAGCATCAGTTTAAAGGAAGCAGTGTTAGCATCATTAGCATCAGTTTAAAGGAAGCAGTGTTAGCATCATTAGCATCAGTTTAAAGGAAGCAGTGTTAGCATCATTAGCATCAGTTTAAAGGAAGCACTGTTAGCATCATTAGCATCAGTTTAAAGGAAGCAGTGTTAGCATCATTAGCATCAGTTTAGACGAAGCAGTGTTAGCATCATTAGCATCAGTTTAAAGGAAGCAGTGTTAGCATCATTAGCATCAGTTTAGACGAAGCAGTGTTAGCATCACTAGCATCAGTTTAAAGGAAGCAGTGTTAGCATCACTAGCATCAGTTTAAAGGAAGCAGTGTTAGCATCATTAGCATCAGTTTAAAGGAAGCAGTGTTAGCATCACTAGCATCAGTTTAAAGGAAGCAGTGTTAGCATCACTAGCATCAGTTTAAAGGAGGCAGTGTTAGCATCACTAGCATCAGTTTAAAGGAAGCAGTGTTAGCATCACTAGCATCAGTTTAAAGGAGGCAGTGTTAGCATCATTAGCATCAGTTTAAAGGAGGCAGTGTTAGCATCATTAGCATCAGTTTAAAGGAGGCAGTGTTAGCATCACTAGCATCAGTTTAAAGGAAGCAGTGTTAGCATCACTAGCATCAGTTTAAAGGAGGCAGTGTTAGCATCACTAGCATCAGTTTAAAGGAAGCAGTGTTAGCATCATTAGCATCAGTTTAAAGGAAGCAGTGTTAGCATCACTAGCATCAGTTTAAAGAAGCAGTGTTAGCATCACTAGCATCAGTTTAAAGGAAGCAGTGTTAGCATCATTAGCATCAGTTTAAAGGAAGCAGTGTTAGCATCACTAGCATCAGTTTAAAGGAAGCAGTGTTAGCATCACTAGCATCAGTTTAAAGGAAGCAGTGTTAGCATCACTAGCATCAGTTTAAAGGAAGCAGTGTTAGCATCATTAGCATCAGTTTGATGTGTTGTTGATGTGTTTGTTGATGTGTTGTTGTGTTGTTGATGTGTTTGATGATGTGTTGTTGATGTGTTGTTGATGTGTTGTTGATGTGTGTGGTGGTGATGTGTGTGGTGTTGATGTGTGTGGTGATGTGTGTGGTGATGTGTGTGGTGGTGATGTGTGTGGTGGTGATGTGTGTGGTGGTGATGTGTGTGGTGATGTGTGTGGTGATGTGTATGGTGGTGATGTGTGTGGTGGTGATGTGTGTGGTGATGTGTGTGGTGATGTGTGTGGTGGTGATGTGTGTGGTGTTGATGTGTGTGGTGTTGATGTGGTGGTGATGTGTGTGGTGGTGATGTGTGGTGGTGATGTGTGTGGTGGTGTTGTGTGTGGTGGTGATGTGTGTGGTGATGTGTGTGGTGATGTGTATGGTGGTGATGTGTGTGGTGGTGATGTGTGTGGTGGTGATGTGTATGGTGGTGATGTGTGTGGTGGTGATGTGTATGGTGGTGATGTGTATGGTGGTGATGTGTGTGGTGGTGATGTGTGTGGTGGTGATGTGTGTGGTGGTGATGTGTATGGTGGTGATGTGTATGGTGGTGATGTGTGTGTGGTGGTGATGTGTGTGGTGTGTGTGTGGTGATGTGTTTGTGGTGATGTGTGTGGTGTTGATGTGTGTGGTGGTGATGTTGTGGTGTTGATGTGGTGGTGATGTGTGTGGTGGTGATGTGTGGTGGTGATGTGTGTGGTGGTGATGTGTGTGGTGGTGATGTGTGTGGTGGTGATGTGTGTGGTGGTGATGTGGTGGTGATGTGTGTGGTGGTGATGTGTGTGGTGATGTGTGTGGTGGTGATGTGTGTGGTGGTGATGTGTGTGGTGGTGATGTGTGTGGTGTTGATGTGGTGGTGATGTGTGTGGTGGTGATGTGTGTGGTGATGTGTGTGGTGGTGATGTGTGTGGTGTTGATGTGGGTGGTGGTGTGTGTGGGGTGATGTGTGTGGTGGTGATGTGTGTGGTGATGTGTGTGGTGATGTGTGTGGTGATGTGGTGGTGATGTGTGTGGTGGTGATGTGTGTGGTGGTGATGTGTGTGGTGATGTGTGTGGTGATGTGTATGGTGGTGATGTGTGTGGTGGTGATGTGTGTGGTGATGTGTGTGGTGATGTGTGTGGTGGTGATGTGTGTGGTGTTGATGTGTGTGGTGGTGATGTGTGTGGTGTTGATGTGGTGGTGATGTGTGTGGTGGTGATGTGTGGTGGTGATGTGTGTGGTGGTGATGTGTGTGGTGGTGATGTGTGTGGTGGTGATGTGTGTGGTGGTGATGTGTGTGGTGATGTGTGTGTTGGTGATGTGTGTGGTGTGATGTGTGTGGTGTTGATGTGGTGGTGATGTGTGGTGGTGATGTGTGTGGTGGTGATGTGTGTGGTGATGTGTGTGGTGGTGATGTGTGTGGTGGTGATGTGTGGTGTTGATGTGTTGTTGATGTGTTGTTGATGTGTTGTTGATGTGGTGTTGATGTGTTGTTGATGTGGTGTTGATGTGTTGTTGATGTGGTGTTGATGTGTTGTTGATGTGGTGTTGATGTGGTGTTGATGTGTTGTTGATGTGGTGTTGATGTGGTGTTGATGTGTTGTTGATGTGGTGTTGATGTGTTGTTGATGTGTTGTTGATGTGTTTGTTGATGTGTTGTTGATGTGTTGTTGATGTGTTGTTGATGTGGTGTTGATGTGTTGTTGATGTGGTGTTGATGTGGTGTTGATGTGTTGTTGATGTGGTGTTGATGTGGTGTTGATGTGTTGTTGATGTGTTGTTGATGTGGTGTTGATGTGTTGTTGATGTGTTGTTGATGTGTTGTTGATGTGGTGTTGATGTGTTGTTGATGTGTTGTTGATGATGTGTTGTTGATGTGTTGTTGGTCCGTACCGATCTCACAGCTGAAGCCCTGGTACCGGTCTTTGCAGTAGCACGTGTAGCTGCCGATCCCGTCTTTACACACTCCGTTGTGAGCGCAGGGCACCGACAGGCAGGCGTCGCCATCTGAACAACAACAACAACAACAACAACAACAACTCAGTTCCTGCTTTCTCTGGTACATTTCCTGCTTCACACATATTGAAAGATAGATGTTAAAAAGAACCGGACGGTCCTATAGGTCGAGTAAATAACAAAGGTCTTACCAACGTATTTGGCCCAGAATTCATTCTGAAAACAATGAAACAGAAAATTAAATATTTCAACTCAAACCATGAGTGGGAAAATAGGTAATGAAGGTTTTTGGGACTTTTTTCAAGACATTTTTGATCAATATCTGAACCTGGTGACTTAGAATAACATGTTGAATGTTTGCTGTTGTTTCCTAAGAAGCTGTACCGTCAACAAGCGACCCACAGCGTTAGCTTCAGTGCTAGCCGTCCCTGAGAGTGAATCAGATCTCTGAAGTGTTCGTGGTGTTTGAGTTTCAGGAGATATTCACCGTTTTGTCTGCGTTCTCGAAGATCTCCCGCGCCTCCTCCCAGTTGCAGCGCTCCTCCATGCACTCCCGCTCCATGTTGCCCTGCTTCATTTCCTCCAGGAAGCTGTTGGCTCGTCTCCGGCGGCTCAGGAGCTGCCGCGCCGAGTCGCCGTCCAGAAACACTGAAACACAAACATCGGTACGTCTCTGGAAAACACTCAAAACAATTCTATCACGTTAGAGTGAACTGGGTAATCATGTTAGCCATGTTAGCTTTGTTAGCCAAGTTAGCTTTATTAGCCATATTAGCTTTGTTAGCCACGTAAGCCACATTAGCCACGTTAGCCATAAGGACACCTTATGCTTTATTTTTGAAAATGATTCCAATATCTTAACCAGTTCTGGATTTTCTTCCCAAAGTGTTTCTGTGATTTATTTGTAACTGAGCGTTTCTACAAGTGCTTTTTGTAATAACTCTTAAAACCTTTGACATTTCCACTCAAGACCCTTTTGTAGACGCTCCCAATGAGAAGCATCTTAGAGAAACAGGCGCCACACCTCGATGTTTCAACGTGTAAACCGAAAGTCGCAGCAACCACCAACTGGACGCCAAAGAACCACATCGCCCATCTTCGTAGTTATAATTTATCTGGTAAGAAAACCTTCAAATTACCCGAAAATAGAAATAATTTCAGCCCTTCTGTTCTGAACTAAACCCAGCACACCGGATGGGGTCAAGGGTCAACACACCCCCCCCTCTACCAACAACACACACTCCCCCCCCCCTTCACACCTGGATTATGTAAATGAGCCTGTAATATGTAAATGAGGTACCTTGGTGCGCGGCGATCAGCTGCAGCAGCAGGACGCCGAGCGTCAGCCGGAGAACACAAACAGACGTCAACATGGCGCCGCTACGACGGAGAATAAACCTGAGAGAGAAGAGAGGAAGTAATGGAGGAGGGAGGAGGGAGGAGGGAAGGAGGGAGGGAGGAGGGAGGGAGGGAGGGAGGAGGGCAACGACCTGAGGGAGTGTTTACATTCATTCAGGCTTTAACTGTGACTCAGCTGAGGTCAACATGTGTTTGCAGACTGGAAACTACAGCAGGAAGTGCTACGACCATTTCAGGCTGTCAAAGTTAAGCACTGATTATAAGACTTTTGAAAATTGCGGTTAATTTTATTTATTTATATCGTTTTAAATAATTAAAACAATATTTAACTCATTTTTATAATTTATATATAATTAATTATTTATTCTTTAATTCATAATTAATATTTCATCAGTTTTGTATTATTCATTTATCATGTATTTACTTATAACTATCCATATTGATATATTTAGTAATAATTGTACTTATTTTATAATGTATTTATTATATATTTAATTATTCATTTATTATATATTTAATTATTTATTCCATAATTAATATTACTTTTATAATTTTATAAACAAATAAAGTACAGCTAAAGTCAATAATGTATAAAATCCTCTCTAAGTTAAGAAATGTTCAAAAGAAAGACCGTTGGACAAATGATCCGTCGCTCCAGAGCCTTTATTCAGCTTCTAATCATCAACATTCAATACAGACCAAAACCTGAGGGTTCATCACAGACTGAACAGAAGAGGGTCGTAGAAATCAAGTGGTAACCGTCAACAAGTGGTAACCGTCAACAAGTGGTAACCGTCAACAAGTGGTAACCGTCAACAAGTCACGTAACTGTCAACAAGTGGTAACCGTCAACAAGTGGTAACCGTCAACAAGTCACGTAACCGTCAACAAGTGGTAACCGTCAACAAGTGGTAACCGTCAACAAGTGGTAACCGTCAACAAGTCACGTAACCGTCAACAAGTCACGTAACTGTCAACCACAAGTCATGTAACCGTCAACAAGTCACGTAACCGTCAACAACAAGTCATGTAACCGTCAACAAGTGGTAACCATCAACAAGTGGTAACCGTCAACAAGTCACGTAACCGTCAACAAGTGGTAACCGTCAACAAGTGGTAACCGTCAACAAGTGGTAACCGTCAACAAGTCACGTAACCGTCAACAAGTCACGTAACTGTCAACCACAAGTCATGTAACCGTCAACAAGTCACGTAACCGTCAACAACAAGTGTAACCGTCAACAAGTGGTAACCATCAACAAGTGGTAACCGTCAACAAGTCACGTAACCGTCAACAAGTGGTAACCGTCAACAAGTGGTAACCGTCAACAAGTCACGTAACCGTCATCAAGTGGTAACCGTCAACAAGTGGTAACCGTCAACAAGTGGTAACCGTCAACAAGTGGTAACCGTCAACAAGTCACGTAACCGTCAACAAGTGGTAACCGTCAACAAGTCACGTAACCGTCAACAAGTGGTAACCGTCAACAAGTCACGTAACCGTCAACAAGTGGTAACCGTCAACAAGTCACGTAACCGTCAACAAGTGGTAACCGTCAACAAGTGGTAACCGTCAACAAGTCACGTAACCGTCAACAAGTGGTAACCGTCAACAAGTCACGTAACTGTCAACAAGTGGTAACCGTCAACAACTCACGTAACTGTCAACAACAAGTCATGTAACCGTCAACAAGTCACGTAACTGTCAACAACAAGTGGTAACCGTCAACAAGTGTTAACCGTCAACAAGTCATGTAACCGTCAACAAGTCACGTAACTGTCAACAACAAGTGTTAACCGTCAACAAGTCACGTAACTGTCAACAACAAGTGGTAACTGTCAACAACAGAGTAAAATAACCCCCCTAAAACCCGTGGATAATGGTTTAAACCAGTTTCTGCTGCATCATGTCGAGGTGCTTCCCGATGGGGGGGGTCTCAGTGGGGGGGTTCTTCATGGTCTCCTCCTACCACTCCACGAAGTTGGCCATCTTGGCATACACCCCATAATACCCGGGGTGCTGGCAGCCCCGCCCCCACCCCACCACGCCGGACAGAAAGTGGGTGTGTCCATACAGCGTCACCAGCGGAGCCCCGTCGTCGCCGCGGCAACCGTCCGCCTGTCCCTCCAGGTACCCGGCGCACAGCATGTTGTCCGTGAAGTTGAACCCGGAGCGTCGGGAACACTCAGCGTTCGGCAGGATGGGAACGTTCATGGTGCGGGGGAGGGGGGGGCGAGGGGGGGGCAGAGGGGCGTTACCCCCCACGGTGCTCCCCCCCCACCCCGACACCACGTGGTATCGAACCGGCAGCAGCTCCCGTTCAGCGAAGCTTCGAGTTGGCAGGCAGACGGGAACAACTCGAGGACTCGGAGTCACCGGGAGGCGGAGCCTAAGCAACGCCACGTCACCTTCACCTGACAACGCCACGTAACCAGGGTACGGGATCACCATGGAGACGGGCGTGTGCTGCTCCGTGCCCTCCAACACGTCAAGGTTGTGTTCACCTGGGGACCGAGACACAACGCCAACACAACATTAACAACAACATTAACAACATTAACAACATAGAGAAAAGGTGTTTATTCTGAATAAACTGGGGACGGCCAACTCATGTTTATACAACATTTACAAAACAACGTTTAAAACGTCTTTACAGGAAAACATTTCATGACAGTAACTTTATAGAAAAGGTATTTATTCTGAACAAAGCGCTGACTGGTTACCTGCCACCACGGTGAGGTTCTGCCCGCTGTTGTTGCCATGGATACAGTGTGCCGCGGTGACCACCCATTGGCTGTTCACCAGAACTCCTCCACAGTGACTCTCTCCGTTCAACTGGACCAGAACCTGAGGAGAGATAAAGCTCTTCAGTTTCTGACAGACATCAGCTGCTATATCTCAGGATCCATGTATTTCTGATCCTCTCAACAATGGAAGTCGTCAAAACAAAAAAAGGGAATTCTTTGGTATTTTTCTAAAAATTCAGATTTTTTCTCAAAATTTAGACTTTTTTCTCAAAATTATGACTTTTTCTCAAAAATCTCAAAATTATGACTTTTTCTGAATACTTAAATGTTAATAATCACTGGTCTCCAGCTTGAGCTTCAATCTCAGGATCCATGTATTTCTGATCCTCTCAAGAATGGAAGTATTCAAAACAAAAAAGGGGAATTCTTTGGTATTTTTTCAAAATCTAAAAATTCTCACTTTTTCTCGAAAATATCAAAAATCTGACTTTTTCTCAAAATTCTGACATTTCCATGTATTTCTGATCCTCTCAAGAATGGAAGTATTCAAAACAAAAAAAGAGAATTCTTTGGTATTTTTCTAAAAATCTAAAAATTCTGACTTTTTCAAAAAAAAATCGTATTCACAGTTTGTACAGAATATCAGTAGACAATACGACCCCCTCTGTCCTGAGACCCTCACATCGTACAAGGAAACACTTCCAGAGAAAACCCACAGTTTAAAGGGAACATGGGAGAAACCTCAGGGAGAGCGACAGAGGAGGGATCCCTCTCCCAGGACGGACAGACTGCAATAGATGCCGTGTGTAAATCGAAGAGATAATACATTTACAGCGTAGGTAGACCAAATGTTTGGAAATGCATGTGTCTATAATAAGAAGATGAATCCACGAGGATGTCAACAATCCTGTGGGAGCCATCAGGGAAGTAGTATGATGAGAGTCAGGCAGGACCGCAGAGACAGGTTCAGCCACGACTCCAAGTCCAGGACTCAGATCCAGAACTCAGGATAGAGGATCCAGGACGCAGGACTCAGGATCCAGGACTCAGGATAGAGGATCCAGGACGCAGGACTCAGGATCCAGGACTCAGGACCGCAGCAACAGGATCAGCCTCGACTCAGGATCCCGGCGTAGATATAGACACCAAAAAGAAATTTGGGGGAAGCTGGGTTATTTGGAACATGAGAGTACAGACAGACAGAAGGAAGAAGTAAGGTGTCCTCCGACAGTCCAAGCCTATAGCAGCTAAACTAGGGGCTGAATCTAATCAGCCCTAACTATAAGCTTTATCAAAAAGGAAGGTCTTAAGCGCACTCTTAAAAACGGATAGGGTGTCTGCCGCCCGAACACAAACTGGAAGATGATTCCACAAAAGTGGAGCTCGATAAGAAAAGGCTCTGGCTCCCATTGTACTTTTATGGCGCGTTTCCACTACAGCGCGGAGCCCGGTTTAAGAGGGCTGTGACGTCAGCGGCCCGACTTTGGTTGCGTTTCCACTTGGCCTAGTACCGGCCGGCGGGTCCTAATTCACAGTTTTTCTGGCCTCATAAAATCGTGGTTCTAGGGCCAGGAACAACCAGGCTGAGTTGTGACGTCAACACTCTCGACTGCTGATTGGTCAGAGAGAATCGTCACAATCGGCGCGCGAGATAATCCCTGGCGTCTCATATATATATAGCTAAACTTGCAACATTTTTATAAACAGCATTTTTGTCAACAGAGGAGCTAAAATGGCAAAGAAAAGCACGCCGTGGTTGGTCGAGGAAGTGACGACGTTCCTACATTACATTACAGATGATAAGATCCAGCGGGGGCTCGACGGGACAACTCGCAATATTAAAGTATTTCAGGAGGTCTCTACACAGATGTCCACAAGCGGCTACTCGAGGACTGTCGTGCAGTGTAGGGAAAAACTCAAAAAGATGAAGAGTGAATATCGCTTGGTCAAAGATAATAACAACACGAGTGGTGCCAGTAGGAAAAACTGGAAGTGGTTTGAGCTAATGGACACCATTTACGGCCATAGACCGGCTAGCGTTGGGAGGGATGGAGGCCTGGACTCTGCAACGGCGTTACTGGAGTCTCTGCATGGTACGTTTTTTCTAACGCTCTGTTATTTGCTTGAAAGCGTTGTGTCCCTATCTGTTCTAAAGCTCACTTCTAACAAATAAGTCTATTTTATCCTTACATTTATGTTCGCATTGAAGATGGCGTCACGGCAGTTTTAAGCAGCGTGACTCCGCCCACCAAAAAGCCGATCGCTCCGCCTACACTTCGTTACTATAGTTACTGCCCCAGTTCCTAAACTGTAATGGAAACGCGCCATCAAGTGAGCTGATCCTAACAAGGCCTAACGAGGCCGAGCGAGGCCGAGCGAGGCCGGGCTCCGCGCTGTAGTGGAAACGCGACATTAGAGACTCTAGGAACAACCAACAACCCTGCATTCTAGGAACGCAATGCCCTAGTAGGACAGTAGGGTATAATGAGCTCTTTAAGGTAAGATGGCGCCTGCCCATTAAGGGCTTTGTAGGCGAGAAGAAGAATTTTAAATTCTATCCTGTGTTCTATAGGGAGCCAGGAGATAACGAACATCAAACCAGTTCCACTGATCACCTTTAAAATATATTCTTTCTTATTTCTAAATAGAGTATTTAACTCTTCTGCATGATGAAGACTGATCAATATATTCATTTATATAATATTTATATTTGAAAGAACATAAATACAAACATCAGCAGCGTCAGTAACAGTTTTATTTTTGTACATGAAGAATGATCAACGTTATCACATCTCAGCGTCTCGGGTTGGAAATCAACATCAAACTGAAATGTTAGTGCACTTTCATAGCATTAGCTTTAGCTTCTGGAACAAGGACATACTATATTAAATGTGAGTAGCATCTAGAATAAGTAGGTGTTTAATCTGTAGCATTAGCTCCTTTAATAACGGCGTTCTGTTTTAATGTAGCTTTAGCCTCTGGAACTAGGACATCCTATATTAAATCTGTGTAGCATTAGCATTAGCTTTAGCTTCTGTTAGCCTCTCTGTCAGTAGTGGGCCATGACGCTCTCGATCCAGCCCAGGAAGTTGCTGACCCTGGAGTAGACCCCGTACAGGTTCCTGTTGGCGCACCCCTTCCCCCAGCTCACCACGCCCGTCAGGAACCAGGTGTTCTTGTAGCGGGTGACCAGGGGCCCGCCGCCGTCGCCCTCGCAGGCGTCGCTGCCACCCGCCTTCAGCCCGGCACACAGCATGTTCTCAGTGATGGTCAGATTGCTGTGCAGACGGCACTCCTGCAGAGGGACTCTCGGGAGAACCAGACGCTGAAGAACTCCGGCTGCCGGGCCTCGTTGAGCCACTCGACCCCATCCTGACACCGTGGACTCTCTGACGCTGGCCAGAGTCCGGCTGAAGGACGAATTCCTGGCAGGCAGACAGACGGGCACCACATGGGGTCCTAGCTTCACGGGCCTCTGCAGCTTCAGCAGCGCCATGTCACTGTCAGAGCTCGACTTGTTGTAGGCGCGGTGGATCACGACCTTAACAACGCGCCGCCGCTGCTCCGTGCGCTCCTCCACGTTCAGGTCGTGCTCACCTGCACGGAAACAACACCGTTAGTTTACCTGTGGTTACTATCAATCTCTGAGAAACAACACCGTTAGTTTACCTGTGGTTACTATCAATCTGACACACCGCTACAGAAACACCACTGGTACAGATCACTTTTCATTCGGGCACAAAGACAGAATTCGGCATACGACAGAATGAAAAGACATGATAATCCATAGAATATGTAAATGAAGGTAGAGGACTAAGAACCGGTCTTACCGACGGTGACGTTGAAGACGTGGGCCGGTTTCCTCCAGACGCAGTGAGCTGCCGTTAACACCCAGCGGTTAGAGAGGACGATGGCTCCACAGCTGAAGACGTTACGCTCCGTCAGCAGCGCCTGAGAGGAGACAGTTAGACACTCAGGACATGAGATACCACAGTCTTAGTCTGAAAGTTATTATATAATCGTACCTGCCAGGGACACTGTCCTTTGGGGCAGTTCTTCCCGTTGATCACCCTGGGGCTGAAGAACCACTGAGGTCGTCCACAGGCCACCTCGTCTGATCGGAGACACAAAGAGACGTTAATGTAAACACAAACTAACCCCTGACCAGGGTTTGTATCAACACTGGGTTTAAATGAAGGATATCTAAGTAACGAAGGTGATTTCAGAACCCAAAGACCAAGAGGGTGACTACCTAAACTGGACCCCACTAGAGAACGTATTATCTTTACAAATATACAGCGTTTTTCTTTCCAGAAGTCTGAGTTAGCCAAAGACCAAGATGGTTGTTGGACGTCAACATCTTGGTCCAAAAAACGAAGCAGTTGACGAATAAAAACCAAGGTGGCAACGACCAAGACGATAACGGCCAAAGATAGACCTCCACTAGAGACTGTCTTTAAACTAAGAACTGTTGCTTCCAGAAGTCTGAAGCAACAGTTGTTCAGACCTTGGGGTTCGCAGGTGCTGTTGTCCGGATGCAGTCG
>JASDAP010000029.1:554456-607018 GCA_031216635.1 Dissostichus eleginoides | reverse complement strand
TGGTGATGTGGTGGTGTTGATGTGTGTTGATGTGGTGGTGAGGTGTGTGGTGTGATGTGTGGTGTTGATGTGGTGGTGATGTGTGTGGTTGGTGATGTGTGTGGTGTTGATGTGGTGGTGTGTGTGTGTGGTGTTGATGTGGTGTTGATGTGTGTGGTGGTGATGTGTGTGGTGATGTGTGGGGTGATGTGTGTGGTGATGTGTGTGGTGTTGATGTGTGTGGTGTTGATGTGGTGGTGATGTGTGTGGTGTTGATGTGGTGGTGATGTGTGTGGTGTTGATGTGTGTGTGTGATGTGGTGGTGTTGATGTGGTGTTGATGTGTGTGGTGTTGATGTGGTGGTGATGTGTGTGGTGTTGATGTGTGTGGTGTTGATGTGTGTGGTGTTGATGTGGTGGTGATGTGTGTGGTGGTGATGTGGTGGTGATGTGTGTGGTGGTGATGTGGTGGTGATGTGGTGGTGATGTGTGTGGTGGTGATGTGGTGGTGATGTGGTGGTGATGATGTGTGTGGTGTTGATGTGTGTGGTGTTGATGTGGTGGTGATGTGTGTGGTGGTGATGTGGTGGTGGTGATGTGGTGGTGATGTGTGTGGTGGTGATGTGTGTGGTGGTGATGTGGTGGTGATGTGTGGTGATGTGTGTGGTGTTGATGTGTGTGTGGTGTTGATGTGTGTGGTGTTGATGTGTGTGGTGGTGATGTGTGTGTGGTGATGTGTGTGGTGGTGATGTGTGTGGTGGTGATGTGTGTGGTGGTGATGTGGTGGTGAGTGTGTGGTGATGTGTGGGTGGTGATGTGTGTGTGGTGATGTGTGTGGTGTTGATGTGTGTCGGGTGGTGATGTGTGTGTGGTGATGTGTGTGGTGTTGATGTGTTGGTGATGTGTGTGTGGTGGTGATGTGGTGGTGATGTGTGTGGTGGTGATGTGTGTGGTGTTGATGTGGTGGTGATGTGTGTGGTGGTGATGTGTGTGTGGTGATGTGTGTGGTGTTGATGTGGTGGTGATGTGTGTGTGGTGGTGATGTGGTGGTGATGTGTGTGGTGGTGATGTGTGTGGTGTTGATGTGGTGGTGATGTGTGTGGTGGTGATGTGGTGGTGATGTGTGTGGTGGTGATGTGGTGGTGATGTGTGTGGTGTTGATGTGGTGGTGATGTGTGTGGTGGTGATGTGTGTGGTGTTGATGTGGTGGTGATGTGTGTGGTGGTGATGTGGTGGTGATGTGTGTGGTGGTGATGTGGTGTTGATGTGTGTGTGGTGATGTGTGTGGTGGTGATGTGTGTGTGGTGATGTGTGTGGTGTTGATGTGGTGGTGATGTGTGTGTGGTGGTGATGTGGTGGTGATGTGTGTGGTGTTGATGTGTGTGGTGGTGATGTGTGTGGTGGTGATGTGGTGGTGATGTGTGTGGTGGTGATGTGGTGGTGATGTGTGTGTGGTGGTGATGTGTGTGGTGTTGATGTGGTGGTGATGTGTGTGGTGGTGATGTGTGTGGTGATGTGTGTGGTGTTGATGTGGTGGTGATGTGTGTGGTGGTGATGTGGTGGTGATGTGTGTGGTGATGTGGTGGTGATGTGTGTGGTGGTGATGTGGTGGTGATGTGGTGTTGATGTGTGTGGTGTTGATGTGTGTGGTGTTGATGTGGTGGTGGTGATGTGTGTGGTGGTGATGTGTGTGGTGTTGATGTGTGTGGTGGTGATGTGTGTGGTGGTGATGTGTGTGTGTTGATGTGTGTGTGGTGTTGATGTGTGTGTGGTGATGTGTGTGGTGGTGATGTGTGTGGTGGTGATGTGTGTGGTGTTGATGTGGTGGTGATGTGTGTGGTGTTGATGTGGTGGTGATGTGTGTGGTGGTGATGTGTGTGGTGGTGATGTGTGTGTGGTGATGTGTGTGGTGGTGATGTGTGTGGTGGTGATGTGTGTGGTGTTGATGTGGTGTTGATGTGTGTGGTGTTGATGTGTGTGGTGTTGATGTGTGTGGTGGTGATGTGTGTGGTGGTGATGTGTGTGTGGTGGGATGTGTGTGGTGGTGATGTGTGTGGTGGTGATGTGTGTGGTGTTGATGTGGTGTGATGTGTGGGTGTTGATGTGGTGGTGATGTGTGTGGTGGTGTGATGTGGTGGTGATGTGTGTGGTGGTGATGTGTGTGGTGGTGATGTGGTGGTGATGCTGGTTGGTGATGTGTGTGGTGGTGATGTGGTGGATGTGTGTGGTGGTGATGTGTGTGGTGTTGATGTGGTGGTGATGTGTGTGGTGGTGATGGTGGTGATGTGGTGGTGATGTGTGTGGTGGTGATGTGTGTGGTGTTGATGTGGTGGTGATGTGTGTGGTGGTGATGTGGTGGTGATGTGTGTGGTGGTGATGTGGTGTTGATGTGTGTGTGGTGATGTGTGTGGTGGTGATGTGTGTGTGGTGATGTGTGTGGTGTTGATGTGGTGGTGATGTGTGTGTGGTGGTGATGTGGTGGTGATGTGTGTGGTGTTGATGTGTGTGTGGTGGTGATGTGTGTGGTGGTGATGTGGTGGTGATGTGTGTGTGGTGTTGATGTGGTGGTGATGTGTGTGGTGGTGATGTGGTGGTGATGTGTGTGGTGATGTGTGTGGTGTTGATGTGGTGGTGATGTGTGTGGTGGTGATGTGGTGGTGATGTGTGTGGTGATGTGGTGGTGATGTGTGTGGTGGTGATGTGGTGGTGATGTGGTGTTGATGTGTGTGTGGTGATGTGTGTGGTGTTGATGTGTGTGGTGGTGATGTGTGTGGTGGTGATGTGTGTGTGGTGATGTGTGTGGTGTTGATGTGTGTGGTGGTGATGTGTGTGGTGTGATGGTGTGGTGGTGATGTGTGTGTGGTGATGGTGTGGTGGATGTGTGGTGATGTGTGTGTGGTGATGAGTGGTGGTGATGTGTGTGGGTGGTGATGTGTGTGGTGTTGATGTGGTGGTGATGTGTGTGGTGGTGATGTGTGTGTGGTGATGTGTGTGTGTTGATGTGGTGGTGATGTGTGTGGTGGTGATGTGGTGGTGATGTGGTGGTGTGTGTGGTGGTGATGTGTGTGGTGTTGATGTGGTGGTGATGTGTGTGTGGTGATGTGTGTGGTGTTGATTGGGGTGATGTGTGTGGTGTTGGTGTTGATGTGGTGGTGATGTGTGGTGTGTGGTGATGTGTGTGGTGTTGATGTGGTGGTGATGTGTGTGTGGTGATGTGTGTGGTGGTGATGTGGTGGTGATGTGTGTGGTGGTGATGTGGTGGTGATGTGTGTGGTGGTGATGTGGTGGTGATGTGGTGGTGATGTGTGTGGTGTTGATGTGGTGGTGATGTGTGTGGTGGTGATGTGTGTGGTGTTGATGTGGTGGTGATGTGTGTGGTGGTGATGTGTGTGGTGGTGATGTGGTGTTGATGTGTGTGTGGTGATGTGTGTGGTGGTGATGTGTGTGTGGTGATGTGTGTGGTGTTGATGTGGTGGTGATGTGTGTGGTGGTGATGTGGTGGTGATGTGTGTGGTGTTGATGTGGTGGTGATGTGTGTGGTGGTGATGTGGTGGTGATGTGTGTGTGTGGTGATGTGTGTGGTGGTGATGTGTGTGGTGTTGATGTGGGGTGATGTGTGTGGTGGTGATGTGTGTGGTGGTGATGTGTGTGGTGGTGATGTGTGTGTGGTGATGTGTGTGGTGTTGATGTGGTGGTGATGTCTGTGGTGTTGTGGTGGTGATGTGTGTGGTGTTGATGTGGTGTTGATGTGGTGTTGATGTGGTGGTGATGTGTGTGGTGTTGATGTGGTGGTGATGTGTGTGGTGTTGATGTGGTGTTGATGTGGTGTTGATGTGGTGGTGATGTGTGTGGTGATGTGTGTTGTGGTGATGTGTGTGGTGATGTGTGTGTTGATGTGTGTGGTGATGTGTGTGGTGATGTGTGTGGTGGTGATGTGTGTGGTGTTGATGTGGTGGTGATGTGTGTGGTGTTGATGTGGTGGTGATGTGTCTGATGTTGATGTGGTGGTGATGTGTGTGATGGTGATGTGGTGTTGATGTGTGTGTGGTGATGTGTGTGGTGGTGATGTGTGTGTGGTGATGTGTGTGGTGTTGATGTGGTGGTGATGTGTGTGGTGGTGATGTGGTGGTGATGTGTGTGGTGTTGATGTGGTGGTGATGTGTGTGGTGGGATGTGGTGGTGATGGTGTGTGGTGGTGATGTGTGTGGTGGTGAGTGTGTGTGTTGATGTGGTGGTGATGTGTGTGGTGGTGATGTGTGTGGTGGTGATGTGTGTGGTGGTGATGTGTGTGTGGTGATGTGTGTGGTGTTGATGTGGTGGTGATGTGTGTGGTGTTGTGGTGGTGATGTGTGTGGTGTTGATGTGGTGTTGATGTGGTGTTGATGTGGTGGTGATGTGTGTGGTGTTGATGTGGTGGTGATGTGTGTGGTGGTGATGTGGTGTTGATGTGTGTGGTGGTGATGTGTGTGGTGGTGATGTGTGTGGTGATGTGTGTGTTGATGTGTGTGGTGATGTGTGTGGTGGTGATGTGTGTGGTGTTGATGTGTGTGGTGTTGATGTGGTGGTGATGTGTGTGGTGTTGATGTGGTGGTGATGTGTGTGGTGTTGATGTGTGTGGTGTGATGTGGTGTTGATGTGTGTGGTGTTGATGTGGTGGTGATGTGTGTGGTGTTGATGTGTGGTGTTGATGTGTGGTGGTGATGTGTGTGGTGGTGATGTGGTGGTGATGTGTGTGGTGGTGATGTGTGTGGTGGTGTGTGTGGTGGTGATGTGTGTGGTGTTGATGTGTGTGGTGTTGATGTGGTGGTGATGTGTGTGGTGTTGATGTGGTGGTGATGTGTGTGGTGGTGATGTGTGGTGGTGATGTGTGTGGTGATGTGTGTGGTGATGTGTGTGGTGGTGATGTGTGTGGTGGTGATGTGGTGGTGATGTGTGGTGGTGATGTGTGTGGTGGTGATGTGTGTGGTGTTGATGTGGTGGTGATGTGTGGGTGGTGATGTGTGTGGTGGTGATGTGTGTGGTGGTGATGTGTGTGGTGGTGATGTGTGTGGTGGTGATGTGGTGGTGATGTGTGTGTGGTGATGTGGTGGTGATGTGTGTGGTGTTGATGTGGTGGTGATGTGTGTGGTGGTGATGTGGTGGTGATGTGGTGGTGATGTGGTGGTGTTGATGTGTGTGGTGGTGATGTGTGTGGTGATGTGTGTGGTGATGTGTGTGGTGTTGATGTGTGTGGTGTTGATGTGGTGGTGATGTGTGTGGTGTTGATGTGGTGGTGATGTGTGTGGTGTTGATGTGTGTGGTGTTGATGTGGTGTTGATGTGTGTGGTGTTGATGTGTGTGGTGTTGATGTGTGTGGTGTTGATGTGGTGGTGATGTGTGGTGGTGATGTGGTGGTGAGTGTGTGTGGTGATGTGGTGGTGATGTGTGTGTGGTGGTGATGTGGTGGTGATGTGTGTGGTGGTGATGTGTGTGGTGGTGATGTGGTGGTGATGTGGTGGTGGTGATGTGGTGGTGGTGATGTGGTGGTGGTGATGTGGTGGTGATGTGTGTGGTGGTGATGTGTGTGGTGTTGATGTGGTGGTGATGTGTGTGGTGGTGATGTGGTGGTGATGTGGTGGTGGTGATGTGTGTGGTGGTGATGTGGTGGTGATGTGGTGGTGGTGATGTGTGTGGTGGTGATGTGTGTGGTGTTGATGTGGTGGTGATGTGTGGTGGTGATGTGGTGGTGATGTGTGTGGTGGTGATGTGGTGGTGATGTGTGTGTGGTGGTGATGTGTGTGGTGGTGATGTGGTGGTGATGTGTGTGGTGGTGATGTGGTGGTGATGTGTGTGGTGGTGATGTGTGTGGTGGTGATGTGGTGGTGATGTGTGTGGTGGTGATGTGGTGGTGATGTGTCTGGTGTTGATGTGGTGGTGATGTGTGTGGTGGTGATGTGGTGGTGATGTGTGTGGTGATGTGTGTGGTGTTGATGTGGTGGTGATGTGTGTGGTGGTGATGTGGTGGTGATGTGTGTGGTGGTGATGTGGTGTTGATGTGTGTGTGGTGATGTGTGTGGTGTTGATGTGTGTGGTGTTGATGTGTGTGTGGTGATGTGTGTGTGGTGATGTGTGTGTGGTGATGTGTGTGGTGTTGATGTGTGTGGTGGTGATGTGTGTGGTGGTGATGTGTGTGTGGTGATGTGTGTGGTGGTGAGTGGTGGTGGGATGTGTGGTGGTGATGTGTGTGGTGGTGATGGGGTGGTGATGTGTGTGGTGGTGATGTGGTGGTGATGTGTGTGTGGTGATGTGTGTGGTGTTGATGTGGTGGTGATGTGTGTGTGGTGATGTGTGTGGTGTTGATGTGGTGTTGATGTGGTGGTGATGTGGTGGTGATGTGTGTGGTGTTGATGTGGTGGTGATGTGTGTGGTGGTGATGTGTGTGGTGGTGATGTGTGTGGTGGTGATGTGGTGTTGATGTGTGTGTGGTGATGTGTGTGGTGGTGATGTGTGTGTGGTGATGTGTGTGGTGTTGATGTGGTGGTGATGTGTGTGTGGTGGTGATGTGGTGGTGATGTGTGTGGTGGTGATGTGTGTGTGTTGATGTGTGTGGTGGTGATGTGTGTGGTGGTGATGTGGTGGTGATGTGTGTGTGGTGGTGATGTGGTGGTGATGTGTGTGGTGGTGATGTGTGTGGTGGTGATGTGTGTGGTGTTGATGTGGTGGTGGTGATGTGGTGGTGATGTGTGTGTGGTGGTGATGTGGTGGTGATGTGTGTGGTGTTGATGTGGTGGTGATGTGTGTGTGGTGGTGATGTGGTGGTGATGTGTGTGGTGGTGTGTGTGGTGGTGTGTGTGGTGATGTGTGTGGTGATGTGTGTGGTGGTGATGTCTGTGGTGTGTGGTGGTGTGTGTGGTGATGTGTGTGGTGATGTGGTGGTGATGTGTGTGGTGGTGTGTGTGGTGATGTGTGTGGTGATGTGTGTGGTGTTGATGTGTGTGGTGGTGATGTCTGTGGTGTTGATGTGTGTGGTGGTGTGTGTGGTGATGTGTGTGGTGATGTGTGTGGGGTTGATGTGTGTGGTGGTGATGTGTGTGGTGTTGATGTGTGTGGTGATGTGTGTGGTGGTGATGTGTGTGGTGGTGATGTGTGTGTGGTGATGTGTGTGGTGATGTGTGTGGTGATGTGTGTGGTGTTGATGTGTGTGGTGTTGATGTGTGTGGTGGTGATGTGTGTGGTGGTGATGTGTGTGGTGGTGATGTGTGTGGTGTTGATGTGGTGTTGATGTGTGTGGTGTTGATGTGGTGGTGATGTGTGTGGTGTTGATGTGGTGGTGATGTGTGTGCTGATGTGTGTGGTGTTGATGTGTGTGGTGTTGATGTGTGTGCTGATGTGTGTGGTGGTGATGTGTGTGTGTGGTGATGTGTGTGGTGTTGATGTGTGTGGTGTTGATGTGGTGTTGATGTGTGTGGTGTTGATGTGGTGGTGATGTGTGTGCTGATGTGTGTGGTGGTGATGTGTGTGGTGATGTGTGTGGTGGTGATGTGTGTGGTGATGTGTGTGGTGGTGATGTGTGTGTGGTGATGTGTGTGGTGGTGATGTGGTGGTGATGTGTGTGTGGTGGTGATGTGGTGGTGATGTGTGTGTGGTGGTGATGTGGTGGTGATGTGTGTGTGGTGGTGATGTGGTGGTGATGTGTGTGGTGGTGATGTGGTGGTGATGTGTGTGTGGTGGTGATGTGTGTGGTGGTGATGTGGTGGTGATGTGTGTGGTGGTGATGTGTGTGTGGTGGTGATGTGGTGGTGATGTGTGTGGTGGTGATGTGTGTGTGGTGGTGATGTGTGTGTGGTGGTGATGTGTGTGTGGTGATGTGTGTGGTGGTGATGTGATGTGGTGGTGATGTGTTTGTTGATGTGTTGTTGGTCCGTACCGATCTCACAGCTGAAGCCCTGGTACCCGTCTTTGCAGTAGCACGTGTAGTTGCCGATCCCGTCTTTACACACTCCGTTGTGAGCGCAGGGCACCGACAGGCAGGCGTCGCCATCTGAACAACAACAACAACAACAACAACAACTCAGTTCCTGCTTCACACATATTGAAAGATAGATGTTAAAAAGAACCGGACGGTCCTATAGGTCGAGTAAATAACAAAGGTCTTACCAACGTATTTGGCCCAGAATTCATTCTGAAAACTTTGTTAGCCAAGTTAGCTTTATTAGTCATATTAGCTTTGTTAGCCACGTAAGCCACATTAGCCACGTTAGCCATAAGGACACCTTATGCTTTATTTTTGAAAATGATTCCAATATCTTAACCAGTTCTGGATTTTCTTCCCAAAGTGTTTCTGTGATTTATTTGTAACTGAGCGTTTCTACAAGTGCTTTTTGTAATAACTCTTAAAACCTTTGACATTTCCACTCAAGAGCCTTTTGTAGACGCTCCCAATGAGAAGCATTTTAGAGAAACAGGCGCCACACCTCGATGTTTCAACGTGTAAACCGAAAGTCGCAGCAACCACCAACTGGACGCCAAAGAACCACATCGCCCATCTTCGTAGTTATAATTTATCTGGTAAGAAAACCTTCAAATTACCCGAAAATAGAAATAATTTCAGCCCTTCTGTTCTGAACTAAACCCAGCACACCGGATGGGGTCAAGGGTCAACACACCCCCCCCTACCAACAACACACACTCCCCCCCCCTTCACACCTGGATTATGTAAATGAGCCTGTAATATGTAAATGAGGTACCTTGGTGCGCGGCGATCAGCTGCAGCAGCAGGACGCCGAGCGTCAGCCGGAGAACACAAACAGACGTCAACATGGCGCCGCTACGACGGAGAATAAAACCTGAGAGAGAAGAGAGGAAGTAATGGAGGAGGGAGGAGGAAGGAGGGAAGGAGGGAGGGAGGGAGGAGGGCAACGACCTGAGGGAGTGTTTACATTCATTCAGGCTTTAACTGTGACTCAGCTGAGGTCAACATGTGTTTGCAGACTGGAAACTACAGCAGGAAGTGCTACGACCATTTCAGGCTGTCAAAGTTAAGCACTGATTATAAGACATTTGAAAATTGCGGTTAATTTTATTTATTTATATCGTTTTAAATAATTAAAACAATATTTAACTCATTTTTATAATTTATATATAATTAATTATTTATTCTTTAATTCATAATTAATATTTCATCAGTTTTGTATTATTCATTTATCATGTATTTACTTATAACTATCCATATTGATATATTTAGTAATAATTGTACTTATTTTATAATGTATTTATTATATATTTAATTATTCATTTATTATATATTTAATTATTTATTCCATAATTAATATTACTTTTATAATTTTATAAACAAATAAAGTACAGCTAAAGTCAATAATGTATAAAATCCTCTCTAAGTTAAGAAATGTTCAAAAGAAAGACCGTTGGACAAATGATCCGTCGCTCCAGAGCCTTTATTCAGCTTCTAATCATCAACATTCAATACAGACCAAAACCTGAGGGTTCATCACAGACTGAACAGAAGAGGGTCGTAGAAATCAAGTGGTAACCGTCAACAAGTGGTAACCGTCAACAAGTGGTAACCGTCAACTAGTCACGTAACCGTCAACAAGTGGTAACCGTCAACAAGTGGTAACCGTCAACAAGTCACGTAACCGTCAACAAGTGGTAACCGTCAACAACTCACGTAACTGTCAACAACAAGTCATGTAACCGTCAACAAGTCACGTAACCGTCAACAAGTCACGTAACTGTCAACAACAAGTCATGTAACCGTCAACAAGTCACGTAACCGTCAACAAGTCACGTAACTGTCAACAACTCACGTAACTGTCAACAACAAGTCATGTAACCGTCAACAAGTCACGTAACCGTCAACAAGTCATGTAACCGTCAACAAGTCACGTAACTGTCAACAAGTGTTAACCGTCAACAAGTCACGTAACTGTCAACAACAAGTGGTAACTGTCAACAACAGAGTAAAATAACCCCCCTAAAACCCGTGGATAATGGTTTAAACCAGTTTCTGCTGCATCATGTCGAGGTGCTTCCCGATGGGGGGGGTCTCAGTGGGGGGGTTCTTCATGGTCTCCTCCACCCACTCCACGAAGTTGGCCATCTTGGCATACACCCCATAATACCCGGGGTGCTGGCAGCCCCGCCCCCACCCCACCACGCCGGACAGAAAGTGGGTGTGTCCATACAGCGTCACCAGCGGAGCCCCGTCGTCGCCGCGGCAACCGTCCGCCTGTCCCTCCAGGTACCCGGCGCACAGCATGTTGTCCGTGAAGTTGAACCCGGAGCGTCGGGAACACTCAGCGTTCGGCAGGATGGGAACGTTCATGGTGCGGAGAAGGGGGGAGGGGGGGGCGAGGGGGGGGGCAGAGGGGGCGTTACCCCCCACGGTGCGCCCCCCCCACCCCGACACCACGTGGTATCGAACCGGCAGCAGCTCCCGTTCGGCGAAGCTTCGAGTTGGCAGGCAGACGGGAACAACTCGAGGACTCGGAGTCACCGGGAGGCGGAGCCTAAGCAACGCCACGTCACCGTCACCTGACAACGCCACGTAACCAGGGTACGGGATCACCATGGAGACGGGCGTGTGCTGCTCCGTGCCCTCCAACACGTCAAGGTTGTGTTCACCTGGGGACCGAGACACAACGCCAACACAACATTAACAACAACATTAACAACATTAACAACATAGAGAAAAGGTGTTTATTCTGAATGAAACTGGGGACGGCCAACTCATGTTTATACAAGATTTACAAAACAACGTTTAAAACGTCTTTACAGGAAAACATTTCATGACAGTAACTTTATAGAAAAGGTATTTATTCTGAACAAAGCGCTGACTGGTTACCTGCCACCACGGTGAGGTTCTGCCCGCTGTTGTTGCCATGGATACAGTGTGCCGCGGTGACCACCCATTGGCTGTTCACCAGAACTCCTCCACAGTGACTCTCTCCGTTCAACTGGACCAGAACCTGAGGAGAGATAAAGCTCTTCAGTTTCTGACAGACATCAGCTGCTATATCTCAGGATCCATGTATTTCTGATCCTCTCAACAATGGAAGTCGTCAAAACAAAAAAAGGGAATTCTTTGGTATTTTTCTAAAAATTCAGATTTTTTCTCAAAATTTAGACTTTTTTCTCAAAATTATGACTTTTTCTCAAAATTCAGATTCTTTTTTTAAAATCAAAAAATCTGACTTTCTCAAAATTCTGACTTTTCCATGTATTTGTGATCCTCTCAAGAATGGAAGTCGTCAAAACAAAAAAGGGGATTTGTTGGTATTTTCTCAAAATCTAAAAATTCTCACTTTTTCTCAAAATTCTGACTTTATCTGAATACTTAAAAATGTTACTAATCACTGGTCTCCGGCTTGAGCTTCAAACAGATCCATGTATTTGTGATCCTCTCCAGAATGGAAGGAGTCATCACATACAGAGCATCAACTAGTTCCTGAACAGTGTCCTTCACATGCTGATATCCAAGAGAGGGAGTTACACAGTCACAAGATGGAGGAATAGAAAGTAGTATTCAATGTTTACTTCAGATTAGCTCCACGTCAGAAATGATCATGCTTGTCATATGTCTCTCTCCATAGAGGCTGAATCATCATGTTAATCACATAGCTATCATATGCCTCAAACAGTCCTGATGCTCTTCTAGGTAATCATACATCCTGTCATGTTCACAGCTACAGTTGGGATACCTTTGTTATCATGTGACTCTCAGATTGGAAGAGGACATTCAGGATTAACAGCTGTATATGTATATGAAGCCTTCAGCCTGTAGGGGGCGCTGGTCTCTGTTTACCTGCCAGGGACAGTCTCCGGGGGGGCACTGTCTCCCCCCCACCAGCCGGGTCTGACCCACTGAACTCTGATCTGGGAGCAGTTCCTTCGGAGGAACCTGACCACAGGGGAACTCCACTGGAACAGAAACACAGAAGATATCGGTCAGAAAAGTTGGAATTATTTGAGAACATTTTGAATATCAAAACCGTTTTTTACGTCGTACATTTTATAAACAATAATCATAACATAAATATTGCAGCTAAATGTTTTTTTATTTATAATTAATTATTTATTCTATAATTAATAATAATAGTTATATTTCATCATTTTACTTATCATGTATTTACTTTATACTACTTATTGGCAGGAACAGGAAGTACTTTTAATTTCTCATCGTAACTTCTATTTCTATCAATCGACTCTGCTGCCCCCTGCTGTTTACGAACGTTACTGCACCTTCAGAAGTGCTACACTCAGGTAGGTGTAGCACTCTCAGTAAATATATACCAATCTCTAAATAAGTGGTAATAAGTAATAATTTTAGTATTTCTCTCACCCTGAGCGACGCAGCTCCGCCCGTCCTCCCCCAGCTTGTATCCGTCGGCGCAGAAACACGTACGATGTTCTGCCGATCCGTCGCAGAACTGTTCGCAGTGTCCGTTCTGATAGAGACACTTCAGCGCGTCTTCTATCTCTGCGGGGGGAAATACACATTAATGTATACTTATACTACCAATAAAATAACAATATATAAAGACGAGTAGGTATAGCTAAACCCACTTAACGAGAACTTTACGAAACAAACGTAACGTCGTTAGTCTTCACGATTTATCTCGTATTTATTAATTGCAGTTTTGTGACTTCCTGTTTATTTGTAAGTTTACCCGTCTGGCAGTACTGTCCCTCGAAGCCCTCGCTGCAGTAACATTGGTACGAAGTTTCCATGTAGACGCACGTCCCGTTGTTACGACACGGGTTCACCAGGCAGGGGTCGCGACCTGCGGACAGAAAACATCGCAATAAATATGGTTATTACGGGGTAACTCTGAGAGGAGGTGGACGAACAGACTCTGATTTCTCCAGAGGATCAATACGTCTTAATCTGCTCTTAGAACTGATCAATAAATACCAGAATAAATCAATTTGCTGATCATTTATTCTGCTGGTTCAAGAAGTACAAACCACCTTAAGGACGGGATAGAGAAATACTCACGTTCGTACGTCAGCCAGAATTGTTTCTGCAAAGATAAAAACACATTTTATTTAACTTTACTGACCATAATAAGGTGTTTAAGACTTTTTCCATCTGTTTTCATACAAGAACTACAAAAAACACACAAAACTACAAAATTAGACTCAAAACTACCAAGAAGAGTCTCGTAAATAACCAGAGTCAAAGCATAGGTTAGCGTAGCAAAATAATTACAACAAACATGTGTCGGATGCAAACCAATATTTCTCTGTTTAACAAAGAACGACTTAATTACGGCAAATGAACTACTTCTACTTCTGTGTAACCGTTGGTCGTTGGCTATACTTTGGATTAACTTGGTAGGAATATATCAAATAAAACGTTCCTAGAGTACGATAATACAGAGAGTTGGTAAAACCCCATATATCTAGTGAGCGTCTCACCGTCCTGTCCTCGTCCTCGAACACCTCCCTCGCCTCCTCGTAGGAACAGATTTCCTCGATGCATTCTCGCTCCAGGTTTCCCTGTTTCAGCTCCTCCAGGAAGCCGCTGTTGGCTCGACGCCATCTTTGAAGCACGATGTTCGCCTGCTGCCTCTCCAAAAACACTATTAAACATATTATTATTACTACATCCTGTCAGGACCTGCTGCCTCTCCACAAACACTACAGAACATTATATTATTATTACATCCTGTTAGGACCTGCTGCCTCTCCACAAACACTACAGAACATTATATTATTATTACATCCTGTTAGGACCTGCTGCCTCTCCACAAACACTGCAGAACATTATATTATTATTACATCCTGTCAGGACCTGCTGCCTCTCCACGAACACTACAGAACATTATATTATTATTACATCCTGTCAGGACCTGCTGCCTCTCCACAAACACTACAGAACATTATATTATTATTACATCCTGTCAGGACCTGCTGCCTCTCCACGAACACTACAGAACATTATATTATTATTACATCCTGTCAGGACCTGCTGCCTCTCCACGAACACTACAGAACATTATATTATTATTACATCCTGTCAGGACCTGCTGCCTCTCCACGAACACTACAGAACATTATATTATTATTACATCCTGTCAGGACCTGCTGCCTCTCCACGAACACTACAGAACATTATATTATTATTACATCCTGTCAGGACCTGCTGCCTCTCCACAAACACTACAGAACATTATATTATTATTACATCCTGTCAGGACCTGCTGCCTCTCCACAAACACTACAGAACATTATATTATTATACATCCTGTCAGGACCTGCTGCCTCTCACAAACACCAGAACATTATATTATTATTACATCCTGTCAGGACCTGCTGCCTCTCCACGAACACTACAGAACATTATATTATTATTACATCCTGTCAGGACCTGCTGCCTCTCCACGAACACTACAGAACATTATATTATTATTACATCCTGTCAGGACCTGCTGCCTCTCCACGAACACTATAGAACATTATATTATTATTACATCCTGTCAGGACCTGCTGCCTCTCCACGAACACTACAGAACATTATATTATTATTAACTACTGGAAACACCTGGAAATAGCTGTTTAGCATCAGGTTAGCATCAGGTTAGCATCAGGTTAGCATCATAGAAGATTAATGATCGCTCCTCTGAGCCTCTGATGAAAGTTACGGCTAATATCTTCTGTTGGGAAGTCACCAATATACACAAGTAGTTCACTAAGAGAGGCGACGCCACCAGAAAGAGACTCAAAACGTTCAAAATACAATAAAAAAAGGATGTTAAAATAGAGACATCCTTAAAGGTGGGGAAGGTAGTTTGAGAAACCGGCTGGAGAAACACTTGTTGTTGTTTTCCATGGAAGGCTCTCACATCCCGACAGCAATGAATGTCTTCAGAGCTTTGACAACCAATCCATAGAAACATCATCTGTGGAAGCCGTGGCTCTGTAGAAAGCACGACCAATCACCTGAGCCGGCCCGGCTAAAGTAACTGGACGGCCTACCTGCCTGTCAGCCTTCCATCTGTGCGCTAACTGTGTCGTGCCCTCATTGGTCATGTGTGTGTTGGAGGAGGGGCTCTGTGAGGAAGGGGCAGATTCTTTCCGGCTGTGTATTTTCAGATTCTAGCCACTCGAGCCGCTTTCTCCAAAATTACCCCCCCCACCTTTAAAGATAAGACAAAGCTAATAAAAAACCCGGAAAACTACAAAAAAAACAGAAAACTACAAAAAGAAACAACAAAAATGAAAACAACCACAGAGTCAAACAGACGAACATGTAATATAAAACACAACTGCAATAAAGAAACATAACATGAGCAAATAGACGTCTGTTCAAACACTAAGAGACGCAGAACTACCAGAACAACCGAAAAAGGTCACTTGCTTTTTTACGTTGACATACAGCTAACATGCTAACACCACATCTATGTTACTGTCTGTCATGCTAACACCATGCTAACATGCTAACCTCCCATCTGTATGAACCTGTCTGTCATGCTAACACCATGCTAACATGCTAACCTCCCATCTGTATGAACCTGTCTGTCATGCTAACACCATGCTAACATGCTAACCTCCCATCTGTATGTACCTGCCTGTCATGCTAACCTCCCATCTGTATGAACCTGTCTGTCATGCTAACACCATGCTAACATGCTAACCTCCCATCTGTATGAACTGTCTGTCATGCTAACACCATGCTAACATGCTAACCTCCCATCTGTATGTACCTGCCTGTCATGCTAACCTCCCATCTGTATGAACCTGTCTGTCATGCTAACACCATGCTAACATGCTAACCTCCCATCTGTATGAACCTGTCTGTCATGCTAACACCATGCTAACATGCTAACCTCCCATCTGTATGTACCTGCCTGTCATGCTAACCTCCCATCTGTATGAACCTGTCTGTCATGCTAACACCATGCTAACATGCTAACCTCCATCTGTATGAACCTGTCTGTCATGCTAACACCATGCTAACATGCTAACCTCCCATCTGTATGTACCTGCCTGTCATGCTAACCTCCCATCTGTATGAACCTGTCTGTCATGCTAACACCATGCTAACATGCTAACCTCCCGTCTGTATGTACAGCCTGACATGCTAACATGCTAACATCCCATGCTAACATGCTAACATGCTACGGTGTGTTTCCTGTTTACCTGCAGCGTGAGAGAGGCCGATCAGCAGAAAGCAGACGCTCCTCTCAAACATCGTGATGTGTTCACTGTCTCCTCTAAACCCAGACTAAAGAGCTTTTATCTCCACCAGGTCAGTGAACACACCTCCACCTGACCTTTGACCCTTTGCTATCTGCTGAAAACTGATGAAGTCTGATTTCTATAAATGCTATACATGTAATGTATTATTATTATTATTATTATTTAAACTCATGTATTTATTTAGGATTAATTCCAGCTCCATGTGGCACACGTATCAGCAGCAACACGACATGTATAAGTACACAAACTATAGAGTATTTTCTGCAGTAAAAGTACATATTTTCTACAGGAATGATGAACTAACAGAGAGGCACGATTACACAATAAGTAAATACTGCAGATGGAGGAGGAACACGTGTTTCTTTACTCATGAATCTGAGCTTCATATACTCCGTTTATTATCAGATCACTAAGCAGGACATCTTTCTGCAGAATGTGCTTTATCTCAGACGGACATTTGTACAAAAATCTGAAAGTTCTTAGTGACATATTCGTTTCTGCCTGTGTATACTTCAGCTCCTACAGAAGGTTATGTTCCTACACATCATCAAACAGAGATATAATAAACTAATACTAATGTTCTTTAATATGAAAGGAACAGAGAAACCTGCATATTTTAACTTTTTTTTTTTACTCTAAAGATGGATTATTATTACGGTGCGTTCAGGGTCACGCTGTGGTTCCCCGGCGGTGCGTTCAGGGTCACACTGTGGTTCCCCGGCGGTTCCCCGGCGGTGCGTTCAGGGTCACGCTGTGGTTCCCCGGCGGTGCGTTCAGGGTCACACTGTGGTTCCCGCGGTTCCCCGGCGGTGCGTTCAGGGTCACGCTGTGGTTCCCCGGCGGTGCGTTCAGGGTCACGCTGTGGTTCCCCGGCGGTGCGTTCAGGGTCACGCTGTGGTTCCCCGGCGGTGCGTTCAGGGTCATGTTCTGGTTCGCGTTCAAGGTCACGCTGTGGTTCCCCGGCGGTGCGTTTAGGGTCATGTTCTGGTTCTCTTGCGGTGCGTTCAGGGCCCTAGTGTGGTTGTGTATCCAGGGCAGGAAGTTGGACACGCGGGTGTAGATGCCGTAGTTCCCGGGCCGAGCGCAGCCCCGCCCCCAGCTCACAATGCCCAATAGGAAGGTGGTCAGGTGGTACTGAGTGACCAATGGGCCGCCGCTGTCTCCTTTACATGAGTCCTGACGACCCTCGATGTAGCCGGCGCAGAACATGTTAGCCGTTAGCTTCACGCCGCTCTGCTCCTCGCACTGCTGCGTCCGGATCCTCGGCACCTGAAGTGAGGAACACATTTATTTGTTTCCTTCATGGTATGCACAACTTAATAAATAACAATTATTTACAAAACATGTCTCTAGTTTATAGTGTTTAGCACCATACCTGCCCCGTTCTAGAAAAAACACACAAATAATAATAATCATAATAGTAATCATAATAATAGTAATAGCCACCTTCAGGCGCCGCAGGACGTTAGAGGTCGGCCCGTTCTCGGCGCGCCGCCCCCAGCCGCTCACCGTGTGCTCGCTCACCGCCCACAGCTCGCGCTCTGCCAGCGAACGCGTGGGCAGGCAGGCGGGCACGGCGTACGCAGAGAAGACCACGGCCGAAGATAGCTTCAGCAGCGCGATGTCGTTATCCGCCGTGCGCTTCACGTAGCCCTCGTGCTTCAAGATCTGAGACACCGAGATCAGCTGCTCCGTGCCCTCCGTCACCGCCGTGTTGTGCTCGCCTGAAAACAACCAGAGTTAAACACGTTTGAATTCTCGTTTATAAGCAGTAACATAACGAGTGCAAACGATTGAACTGCCGTAGCTCCTTTCAGGACTCACACATGAAACAGATGGAGAAACGATAACACACACTAACACAGATATTCGATACCACAGGGTACACGACAGTTGACTCTACATAGAGGAAAACCAACACACTGCTGTCGGAGGAAACACAAAGCAAGAACTGGTTCTGGTTTCTAGAACTGTAGATTTCTCAGGTGTTGGTATCAACCACTTTTTAGGGTTAGGGTCAGTAGTTCGTACCTGCGACCACTTTGAGGAACTGGACCTCGGTGTCCTCTATGCAGTGAGAGGCTGTGAGGATCCAGAAGGGTTGAAAGATCACTCCTCCACAGAACCCTTTCCCTTTGTACACCAGCAGAACCTGAGGAACAACAGGAACAGCATCTGATTAACGATGAACACTCAGAGTTTCTATCAGGACAGAAAACATGGATCCAAGTCCCTGATTCTGTTTCTCTTGACTCAGTTTGACCTGTGTGTTATCAGGTGACCTCGGGGGTCTCCAGCAGATTCTGGTTCTGACAGGTTACAGGGTTAAAGTCCAGTTGTGTAACTCTGGGATCCCCCCCGCTCAGAGAAGGACAGATTACAGTGTTAGCAGTAAATGGTGACCTACCTGCCAGGGGCATTCCCCTTTCGGACAGTCTTCCCCCCCGACGATCCGGGCCCGGGGGTCCTGCTCCGCCTTGTTTCCCCCGAGCAGAACCGGAACCATGCCGCACGCTATGGCCTCTGTAACATCCAGAAAACACGTTGATTTGTTTCATAAAACAGCTGATATTATTCGGATCTTTAAAAAAACATGAAATGTTTGCATTCAAACTGCAGCGTTAGATATGGCGTCCCTCAGGGATCTGCTCTGGGGCCTCTGCTTACATTTTAAAATGTTGATGTTAAACGTCTACCTTTAGCGACGCAGGTCCGCCCGTCGTCATGCAGGAAGTATCCGTCGACACAGGAGCACTTCAGTCTTCGTCCTTCCTCGTCTTCATCACAGAAATGCTCACAGCCTCCGTTCTGCAGCAGACAGGTGTCCAGCACCGAACTCCGCTCTGCAACACAGGGACAAGCAGTTTCATATTTCTGTTTCAGCCCCAAACAAAGAAAGTCTCATTTAACTCTCACGTTTCATCTTATTGTGTTTCTTATTGTGTGTTTTTAATCGTGTGTTTCTCACCCAGCTCACAGGTGAGTCCGCTGAAGTTTGGGAGGCAGAAGCAGGTGAAGGAGGACCCCTCAGGAGAGCAGCTGCCTCCGTTCAGACACGGAGCAGAGACACACACCTCCGCTACTACACACAGGAAACACACAGGTAACACACAGGTAACACACAGGTAACACACACAGGTAACACACAGGTAACACACAGGTAACACATAGGTAACACACAGGTAACACACAGGTAACACACACAGGTAACACACAGGTAACACACACAGGTAACACACAGGTAACACACAGGTAACACACAGGTAACACATAGGTAACACACAGGTAACACACAGGTAACACACACAGGTAACACACAGGTAACACACACAGGTAACACACAGGTAACACACAGGTAACACACACAGGTAACACACAGGTAACACACACAGGTAACACACAGGTAACACACAGGTAACACACAGGTAACACACACAGGTAACACACACAGGTAACACACACAGGTAACACACAGGAAACATACAGGTAACACACAGGTAACACACAGGAAACACACACAGGTATCACACAGGTAACACACACAGGTATCACACAGGTAACACACACAGGTAACACACAGGTAACACACAGGTAACACACACAGGTAACACACAGGTAACACACATGTAACACACAGGTAACACACAGGTAACACACACAGGTAACACACAGGTAACACACAGGAAACACACAGGTAACACACAGGTAACACACAGGTAACACACACAGGTAACACACATGTAACACACAGGTAACACACACAGGTAACACACACAGGTAACACACAGGTAACACATAGGTAACACACAGGTAACACACAGGTAACACACAGGTAACACACAGGAAACACACAGGTAACACACAGGTAACACACAGGAAACACACACAGGTATCACACAGGTAACACACACAGGTAACACATAGGTAACACACACAGGTAACACACAGGTAACACACAGGTAACACATAGGTAACACACACAGGTAACACACAGGTAACACACAGGTAACACACACAGGTAACACACAGGTAACACACACAGGTAACACACATGTAACACAGAGGTAACACACACAGGTAACACACACAGGTAACACACAGGTAACACATAGGTAACACACAGGTAACACACAGGTAACACACAGGTAACACACAGGAAACACACAGGTAACACACACAGGTATCACACAGGTAACACACACAGGTAACACACAGGTAACACATACAGGTAACACACAGGTAACACACATGTAACACACAGGTAACACACACAGGTAACACACAGGTATCACACAGGTAACACACAGGTAACACACAGGAAACACACAGGTAACACACAGGAAACACACAGGTAACACACAGGTAACACACAGGTAACACACACAGGTAACACACACAGGTAACACACACAGGTAACACACAGGTAACAAACAGGTATCACACAGGTAACACACAGGTAACACACAGGTAACACACATGTAACACACACAGGTAACACACAGGTAACAAACAGGTATCACACAGGTAACACACACAGGTAACACACACAGGTAACACACAGGTAACACACAGGTAACAAACAGGTATCACACAGGTAACACACACAGGTAACACACACAGGTAACACACAGGTAACACACAGGTAACACACAGGTATCACACAGGTAACACACACATGTAACACACACAGGTAACACACAGGTAACAAACAGGTATCACACAGGTAACACACACAGGTAACACACACAGATAACACACAGGTAACAAACAGGTAACACACACAGGTAACACACAGGTAACACACAGGAAACACACACAGGAAACACACAGGTAACACACAGGAAACACACACAGGTAACACACAGGTAACACACACAGGTAACACACAGGAAACATACAGGTAACACACACAGGTAACACACAGGAAACACACACAGGTAACACACAGGAGACACACAGGTAACACACAGGTAACACACACAGGTAACACACAGGTAAACACACACAGGTAACACACAGGTAACACACACAGGTAACACACACAGGTAACACACAGGTAACACACACAGGTAACACACACAGGTAACACACAGGTAACACACACAGGTAACACACAGGTAACACACAGGAAACACACACAGGTAACACACAGGAAACACACACAGGTAACACACAGGTAACACACACAGGTAACACACAGGTAACACACACAGGTAACACACAGGAAACACACACAGGTAACACACAGGTAACACACACAGGTAACACACACAGGTAACACACAGGTAACACACACAGGTAACACACACAGGTAACACACAGGTAACACACAGGAAACACACACAGGTAACACACAGGAAACACACACAGGTAACACACAGGTAACACACACAGGTAACACACAGGTAAACACACACAGGTAACACACAGGTAACACACAGGAAACACACAGGAAACACACACAGGTAACACACAGGTAACACACAGGTAACACACACAGGTAACACACACAGGTAACACACCCATGTAACACACATGTAACACACAGGTAACACACAGGAAATAACAGTTAACACACACAGGTAACACACACAGGTAACACACAGGAAACACACACAGGTAACACACAGGAAACACACACAGGTAACACACAGGAAACACACACAGGTAACACACACAGGTAACACACACAGGAAACACACACAGGTAACACACACAGGTAACACACAGGAAACACACACAGGTAACACACAGGTAACACACAGGTAACACACACAGGTAACACACAGGAAACACACACAGGTAACACACAGGTAACACACACAGGTAACACACATTAAAAATAGTGCTGAGTCATGAGAGAAACCAGGTTTAAAGACAATAATAAGGTGTTTTCTTACGGGTATACGTCCTCCAGAACTCGTCCTGAGACACAGAGAGGAATAGATGTAATATTGATCACTAAATGTAAATCTGATGTAATCTGAGTGAGTTCTGACCGTGGTCTCGGTGTGTTCGAACACCTCCCTCGCCTCCTCGTAGGAGCACTTCTCCTCCAGACACTCTCTCTTCAGATCGCCCATCTGCAGCTCCTCCAACCAGCCGGAGTTATACCTCCTGACCCGCAGCACACTGTGGGCGGGGCCTGGGTCCAGGAACACTGAGGAGGCATGAGTCAGCAATATCAGAGGAGACATGAGTCAGCACTATCAGAAGAGACATGAGTCAGCACTATCAGAGGAGACATGAGTCAGCACTATCAGAGGAGACATGAGTCAGCACTATCAGAAGAGAACTGAGTCAGCACTATCAGAGGAGACATGAGTGAGTCAGCACTATCACAGGAGACATGAGTCAGCACTATCAGAGGAGACATGAGTCAGCACTATCAGAGGAGACATGAGTCAGCACTATCACTGAGGAGGCATGGGTCAGCACTATCAGAGGAGGCATGAGTCAGCACTATCAGAGGAGACATGAGTCAGCACTATCAGAGGAGACATGAGTGAGTCAGCACTATCACAGGAGACATGAGTCAGCACTATCACTGAGGAGGCATGGGTCAGCACTATCAGAGGAGGCATGAGTCAGCACTATCAGAGGAGACAGAGTCAGCACTATCAGAGGAGAAATGAGTCAGCACTATCAGAGGAGGCATGAGTCAGCACTATCAGAGGAGGCATGAGTCAGCACTATCAGAGGAGACATGAGTCAGCACTATCAGAGGAGGCATGAGTCAGCACTATCAGAAACACTGAGTAGACATGAGTCAGCATTATGAGTCCTAAACCCTAACATGAGTCAGCATTACGAGTCCTTTAAACCCTGACATGAGTCAGCATTATGAGTCCTTTAAACCCTGACATGAGTCAGCATTATGAGTCCTAAACCCTGACATGAGTCAGCATTATGAGTCCTAAACCCTGACATGAGTCAGCATTATGAGTCCTAAACCCTGACATGAGTCAGCATTACGAGTCCTTTAAACCCTGACATGAGTCAGCATTACGAGTCCTTTAAACCCTGACATGAGTCAGCATTATGAGTCCTAAACCCTGACATGAGTCAGCATTTTGAGTCCTAAACCCTGACATGAGTCAGCATTATGAGTCCTAAACCCGACATGAGTCAGCATTACGAGTCCTTTAAACCCTGACATGAGTCAGCATTATGAGTCCTAAACCCTGACATGAGTCAGCATTTTGAGTCCTAAACCCTGACATGAGTCAGCATTATGAGTCCTAAACCCTGACATGAGTCAGCATTACGAGTCCTTTAAACCCTGACATGAGTCAGCATTACGAGTCCTTTAAACCCTGACATGAGTCAGCATTATGAGTCCTTTAAACCCTGACATGAGTCAGCATTACGAGTCCTTTAAACCCTGACATGAGTCAGCATTACGAGTCCTTTAAACCCTGATCAGGTCTGAAGCTAAAGAGATCTAACGTTTGGTTCTACGTCAGTAAATACGTCAGTAAATCACCTACTGGTGGATTTAGAAACGGAGGTTGCGTTAGCCGCCTTTAGCTTAGCGGATGTGACGTGAAGTCATGTGATCGTGCTGCTTTACCTCCCAGCTGTACCTTGATGCTACCCATGCTAACAGGCTAACCCCCCTTTACAGCACAGTATAAACACTGGAGTACTTCCTGTAATCAGAGTCTGACAGGTCGTCCTCACCTGAAGCCGCCCGGCAGCCGGAGGCGCTGAAGACGAAGATGAAGAAGACTCTGAGCTTCATGGTTCATCAGACAGGAGCCTCTCTGTGGAGCTAATGGAGGTCCAGAGTCCACCCCCCCCCCCCCAAACACCATCGATCACATGTCCCAATGACACAGACCCACAAACAAGCTGCTGTTTGCCTTCAATACGTCAGGAGATAACGAACATCAAACCAGTTCCACTGATCACATTAAAATCAGGGGTCTCAGGTTCAGACCCCGCTGCAGTCAGCATGTCGTCGTGTCCCTGAGACCCTTCACCCCAAAGTGCTCCTGGGGAGATTGACCTCAGTATTGAGTATGTAGGTCTCTTTGGATAAAAGCGTCTAACAAGTAACGTGTCATGTAATGTAAAATATATTCTTTCTTATTTCTAAATAGAGTATTTAACTCTTCTGCATGATGAAGACTGATCAATATATTCATTTATATAATATTTATATTTGAAAGAACATAAATACAAACATCAGCAGCGTCAGTAACAGTTTTATTTTTGTACATGAAGAATGATCAACGTTATCACATCTCAGCGTCTCGGGTTGGAAATCAACATCAAACTGAAATGTTAGTGCACTTTCATAGCATTAGCTTTAGCTTCTGGAACAAGGACATACTATATTAAATGTGAGTAGCATCTAGAATAAGTAGGTGTTTAATCTGTAGCATTAGCTCCTTTAATAACGGCGTTCTGTTTTAATGTAGCTTTAGCCTCTGGAACTAGGACATCCTATATTAAATCTGTGTAGCATTAGCATTAGCTTTAGCTTCTGTTAGCCTCTCTGTCAGTAGTGGGCCATGACGCTCTCGATCCAGCCCAGGAAGTTGCTGACCCTGGAGTAGACCCCGTACAGGTTCCTGTTGGCGCACCCCTTCCCCCAGCTCACCACGCCCGTCAGGAACCAGGTCTTCTTGTAGCGGGTGACCAGGGGCCCGCCGCTGTCGCCCTCGCAGGCGTCGCTGCCACCCGCCTTCAGCCCGGCACACAGCATGTTCTTAGTGATGGTCAGATTGCTGTGCAGACGGCACTCCTGCAGAGGGACTCTCGGGAGAACCAGACGCTGAAGAACTCCGGCTGCCGGGCCTCGTTGAGCCACTCGACCCCATCCTGACACCGTGGACTCTCTGACGCTGGCCAGAGTCCGGCTGAAGGACGAATTCCTGGCAGGCAGACAGACGGGCACCACATGGGGTCCTAGCTTCACGGGCCTCTGCAGCTTCAGCAGCGCCATGTCACTGTCAGAGCTCGACTTGTTGTAGGCGCGGTGGATCACGACCTTAACAACGCGCCGCCGCTGCTCCGTGCGCTCCTCCACGTTCAGGTCGTGCTCACCTGCACGGAAACAACACCGTTAGTTTACCTGTGGTTACTATCAATCTCTGAGAAACAACACCGTTAGTTTACCTGTGGTTACTATCAATCTGACACACCGCTACAGAAACACCACTGGTACAGATCACTTTTCATTCGGGCACAAAGACAGAATTCGGCATACGACAGAATGAAAAGACATGATAATCCATAGAATATGTAAATGAAGGTAGAGGACTAAGAACCGGTCTTACCGACGGTGACGTTGAAGACGTGGGCCGGTTTCCTCCAGACGCAGTGAGCTGCCGTTAACACCCAGCGGTTAGAGAGGACGATGGCTCCACAGCTGAAGACGTTACGCTCCGTCAGCAGCGCCTGAGAGGAGACAGTTAGACACTCAGGACATGAGATACCACAGTCTTAGTCTGAAAGTTATTATATAATCGTACCTGCCAGGGACACTGTCCTTTGGGGCAGTTCTTCCCGTTGATCACCCTGGGGCTGAAGAACCACTGAGGTCGTCCACAGGCCACCTCGTCTGATCGGAGACACAAAGAGACGTTAATGTAAACACAAACTAACCCCTGACCAGGGTTTGTATCAACACTGGGTTTAAATGAAGGATATCTAAGTAACGAAGGTGATTTCAGAACCCAAAGACCAAGAGGGTGACTACCTAAACTGGACCCCACTAGAGAACGTATTATCTTTACAAATATACAGCGTTTTTCTTTCCAGAAGTCTGAGTTAGCCAAAGACCAAGATGGTTGTTGGACGTCAACATCTTGGTCCAAAAAACGAAGCAGTTGACGAATAAAAACCAAGGTGGCAACGACCAAGACGATAACGGCCAAAGATAGACCTCCACTAGAGACTGTCTTTAAACTAAGAACTGTTGCTTCCAGAAGTCTGAAGCAACAGTTGTTCAGACCTTGGGGTTCGCAGGTGCTGTTGTCCGGATGCAGTCGGTACCCCGGAGCGCAGAAACACACCGTAGATCGATCCGGAAACTCTTTACAGAAATGTTCACAGCCTCCGTTCCTGTAGCGGCAGCCATTGGACGTCTGACGAACTGTGGAGAGAGAGAGGAAACAGGAAGACGTTCAGATGACACAAACACTGGAGATCGGTTGTTGCTCAGAGACTTTCTGACTCAGCAGACCATAATAACCTGAGAGGCTCCAACAACATCCTCTGGACCCAAAGCATGCTCTGACAGAGAATCTGAACTGCTACCATCTGATCACTAAAGTCCGCCTGAAGCATCCTCTGTGCTCCAGTCAGCCTGAAGCATCCTCTGTGCTCCAGTCTGCCTGAAGCATCCTCTGTGCTCCAGTCAGTCTGAAGCATCCTCTGTGCTCCAGTCAGCCTGAAGCATCCTCTGTGCTCCAGTCTGCCTGAAGCATCCTCTGTGCTCCAGTCAGCCTGAAGCATCCTCTGTGCTCCAGTCTGCCTGAAGCATCCTCTGTGCTTAAGTCAGCCTGAAGCATCCTCTGTGCTCCAGTCTGCCTGAAGCATCCTCTGTGCTCCAGTCTGCCTGAAGCATCCTCTGTGCTCCAGTCAGCCTGAAGCATCCTCTGTGCTTAAGTCAGCCTGAAGCATCCTCTGTGCTCCAGTCTGCCTGAAGCATCCTCTGTGCTCCAGTCTGCCTGAAGCATCCTCTGTGCTCCAGTCTGCCTGAAGCATCCTCTGTGCTCCAGTCTGCCTGAAGCATCCTCTGTGCTTAAGTCAGCCTGAAGCATCCTCTGTGCTCCAGTCTGCCTGAAGCATCCTCTGTGCTCCAGTCTGCCTGAAGCATCCTCTGTGCTCCAGTCAGTCTGAAGCATCCTCTGTGCTCCAGTCAGCCTGAAGCATCCTCTGTGCTCCAGTCTGCCTGAAGCATCCTCTGTGCTCCAGTCAGCCTCAAGCATCCTCTGTGCTCCAGTCAGCCTGAAGCATCCTCTGTGCTCCAGTCTGCCTGAAGCATCCTCTGTGCTCCAGTCAGCCTCAAGCATCCTCTGTGCTCCAGTCAGCCTGAAGCATCCTCTGTGCTCCAGTCAGCCTGAAGCATCCTCTGTGCTCCAGTCAGCCTGAAGCATCCTCTGTGCTCCAGTCTGCCTGAAGCATCCTCTGTGCTCCAGTCAGTCTGAAGCATCCTCTGTGCTCCAGTCAGCCTGAAGCATCCTCTGTGCTCCAGTCAGCCTGAAGCATCCTCTGTGCTCCAGTCAGCCTGAAGCATCCTCTGTGCTCCAGTCCTCTCAGTGAACACAGAGCTACAGATCAGATGCACGCTGAAGGCTCTTTGAGCATCTCTCTCTGATCCTGCTGTGATGTTCCATGTTGTTGTTTCTCAGGTGTCTTGATGTGTGTCTGTTGATGTTCCACATGGAGCTGCTGTGATGCAAGGAGCATTTCAGACTTCATCTGACCACTAAAGTATTATCGTTATCGTATCGTACGGACGTACCTTTGTCGCAGTGGTGACCGTGGAACTTGGGCGGACATTTGCAGCTGTAGGAGTCGAGGTGACGAGTGCAGGAGGCGCCGTTCTTACAGGGCGACGACTGGCAGTGATCCACCGCTGCAGACAGGAAGTACAGGGACAGGAAGTACAGTTTCAGGGACAGGAAGTACAGGGACAGGGACAGGAAGTTCAGGGACAGGAAGTACAGGGACAGGAAGTACAGGGACAGGAAGTACAGGACTTCAGGGACAGGAAGTACAGGACTTCAGGGACAGGAAGTACAGGACTTCAGGGAGTAACAGTGACCCGAAGTACATTATAACCCGACCTGTGTAGCGCCTCCAGAAAGCTTCCTGCGTAGAGAAAGAAACATCGTTAGCGTCTGAAACTTAACGAGATGAAAACATCGTAAAGTTAGTGACATAAAAACATTGTAAAGTTAGCATCGGAAACTTAACGAGATTAAGACATCGTAGAGTTAGCGTCACAAACTTAACGAGATAAAAACATCGTAAAGTTAGCCACATAAAAAAATCGTAAAGTTAGCCTCAGAAACCTAACGAGATTAAAACATTGTGAAGTCATCGTCAAAAACTTAAGAAAATAAAAACATTGTGAAAACGTAACGAGATAAAAGATCGTAAAGTCATCGTGTTCTCACCAGCTGTTGCGGCAGAGCGTAGATTTCCTTCGCCTCTTCGTACGAACATTTCTCTTCGTAACACTCACGCTCCACGTTGCCGCGCCGCAGCTCCTCGAACAGATAGTTCGCGCGCCGCGCGCGGTGCAGGAAGACGCTAGCCTCGGGGCGGCTAACAAACACACCGCCTTTATTACAAACACAGAAGAAGAAGAGGAGGTGGACTGAAGGGTTAGGATCTAAACCAATAACATGCTTTTATTTTGGTAGTTGGTACGGTTCACGAAGTTCACGACAATTCAGATATCTAGGGTTGTATGCTAAGCTAACAATAGTGCTAATGCTGGAACATTAAACCTGACCTTTGTTTCAACAGGAACCTCCGAAAAGCTCAATGTTTACGTGAGCTAACATGCTAACGTAGCTCAAAGCAGCAGCAGAGGAGAGAGGATTTACAAGAAGAAGAAGAAGAAGAAGACTGACCTCCAGGGAGCCCAGTGCATGCTGGGATAGCGACGATGAGGAGGAAGAAGAGTCGGCTGGTGTCTGAGCGGACGGACGCCATGTTTGATCTGATCAAAGGTCAGAAAAACAGAAACGCTGAGAGTCGCTCTGAGCACACGAGTCCTGAAATACTCATACCCCACTCTTTATATTCATTTCAAATACTTTCTCCTTTCTTTAGAGTCTCAGCTTTTCTCCGGATGTTTCACGTTTATTTTACTTTATTTAAAGAAGGATAAATGGACACTTTAAACACATCTTTCAAACTAAAGAGGAATACATTATATTTAGACACAGCTCATTCTAATTTTCAAAATGAAAGCCCGAAATAACCACCTTAGTGTTCATATCAGATATACATCCCATAATGTCCTCAATGCTTAGTGTTCATATCAGATATACATCCCATGATGTCCTCAATGCTTAGTGTTCATATCAGATATACATCCCATAATGTCCTCAATGCTTAGTGTTCATATCAGATATACATCCCATAATGTCCTCAATGCTTAGTGTTCATATCAGATATACATCCCATAATGTCCTCAATGCTTAGTGTTCATATCAGATATACATCCCATAATGTCCTCAATGCTTAGTGTTCAGATATACATCCCATAATGTCCTCAATGCTTAGTGTTCATATCAGATATACATCCCATAATGTCCTCAATGCTTAGTGTTCAGATATACATCCCATAATGTCCTCAATGCTTAGTGTTCAGATATACATCCCATAATGTCCTCAATGCTTAGTGTTCAGGTATACATCCCATAATGTCCTCAATGCTTAGTGTTCAGGTATACATCCCATAATGTCCTCAATGCCTAGTGTTCAGGTATACATCCCATAATGTCCTCAATGCTTAGTGTTCAGATATACATCCCATAATGTCCTCAATGCTTAGTGTTCAGGTATACATCCCATGATGTCCTCAATGCTTAGTGTTCAGATATACATCCCATAATGTCCTCAATGCCTAAAATATTATGAATTTATCTAACAATAAATTTGGTTTAAAATATTTACATTATTTAATGAATGCACTCAAACATATCAGAGAATATTAATAGTAATATTCTACCTATTGATTCCTTTTTCTACAACATTTAAAAGTAAAAAAACACTGAAATAATATTTTAATTATTATATTTAAAATCCAATAAATAATGTCTGAGAGACATTTAAATAGATTGAAATAGTCTTTATTTTTAATAATTGAAAAACTCAAACATAAACAAACATAAGCAGAGCAAATCATTTTATTAATACAAAAATAACATTTTATTTCATACATTTTCTGATTAGCTCTGTTGTGATTGGTCAACATCTTAGCGAAGTCCCGCCCCTTAGCCTATCACGTTCAGAGTGTTGGAGCGCCGGCCAATAGGAGCTTGTTATTTGATGTTCTTCAGGATGAGAGGGATGGTCTCGCTGGCGTCTCTAAGCTCCTCCCTCCACTCCTCTGGGACTCCGCCCCCTTTGAATGCCCCCCCCGCCCCCAGCAGAGCACCCAATGCCGCGCCTCGATTACAGTTCTCACCTGGAGAGAGAAACACAGGTAAGAGACACAAAGAGACACAAACACAGGTAAGAGACACAAACACAGGTAAGAGACACAAACACAGGTAAGAGACACAAACACAGGTAAGAGACACAAACACAGGTAAGAGACACAAAGAGACACAAAGACAGGTAAGAGACACAAACACAGGTAAGAGACACAAACACAGGTAAGAGACACAAACACAGGTAAGAGACACAAACACAGGTAAGAGACACAAAGAGACACAAACACAGGTAAGAGACACAAACACAGGTAAGAGACACAAACACAAGTAAGAGACACAAACACAGGTAAGAGACACAAACACAGGTAGGAGACACAAACACAGGTAAGAGACACAAAGAGACACAAAGACAGGTAAGAGACACAAACACAGGTAAGAGACACAAAGAGACACAAACACAGGTAAGAGACACAAACACAGGTAAGAGACACAAACACAAGTAAGAGACACAAACACAGGTAAGAGACACAAACACAGGTAAGAGACACAAAGAGACACAAACACAGGTAAGAGACACAAACACAGGTAAGAGACACAAACACAGGTAAGAGACACAAAGAGACACAAAGACAGGTAAGAGACACAAACACAGGTAAGAGACACAAAGAGACACAAAGACAGGTAAGAGACACAAACACAGGTAAGAGACACAAAGAGACACAAACACAGGTAGGAGACACAAACACAGGTAAGAGACACAGGTAAGAGACAAAGGTAAGAGACACAAACACAGGTAAGAGACACAAACACAGGTAAGAGACACAGGTAAGAGACACAAACACAGGTAAGAGACACAGGTAAGAGACACAAACACAAGTAAGAGACACAAACACAGGTAAGAGACACAGGTAAGAGACAAAGGTAAGAGACACAGGTAAGAGACACAAACACATGTAAGAGACACAAACACAGGTAAGAGACACAGGTAAGAGACACAAACACAGGTAAGAGACAAAGGTAAGAGACACAAACACAGGTAAGAGACACAAACACAGGTAAGAGACACAGGTAAGAGACACAAACACAGGTAAGAGACACAAACACAGGTAAGAGACACAGGTAAGAGACAAAGGTAAGAGACACAGGTAAGAGACACAAACACATGTAAGAGACACAAACACAGGTAAGAGACACAGGTAAGAGACACAAACACAGGTAAGAGACAAAGGTAAGAGACACAAACACAGGTAAGAGACACAAACACAGGTAAGAGACACAAACACAGGTAAGTTCTCGCCTATAAGGCAAGGCAAGTTTACTTATATAGCAATTCAAATAGCTTAACGAGCCCTTAACGAGCCCTTAACGAGCCCTTTACGAGACCTTAACGAGCCTTTTACTAATTTGCTTAATGATGGGAGGCGGAGGTTTATTTCATAACCTTTTTATATTCCTTTCATCCTTCTCTTTCAGACACACCTGTCCCTGTTTCACTGCTACCTGAACCCGTCTCTGACCTTTAGACACACCTGTCCCTGTTTCACTGCTACCTGAACCCGTCTCTGACCTTTCACTGCTACCTGAACCCGTCTCTGACCTTTAAACACACCTGTCCCTGTTTCACTGCTACCTGAACCCGTCTCTGACCTTTAGACACACCTGTCCCTGTTTCACTGCTACCTGAACCCGTCTCTGACCTTTCACTGCTACCTGAACCCGTCTCTGACCTTTAAACACATCTGTCCCTGTTTCACTGCTACCTGAACCCGTCTCTGACCTTTAGACACACCTGTCCCTGTTTCACTGCTACCTGAACCAGTCTCTGACCTTTAGACACACCTGTCCCTGTTTCACTGCTACCTGAACCAGTCTCTGACCTTTAGACACACCTGTCCCTGTTTCACTGCTACCTGAACCAGTCTCTGACCTTTAGACACACCTGTCCCTGTTTCACTGCTACCTGAACCAGTCTCTGACCTTTAGACACACCTGTCCCTGTTTCACTGCTACCTGAACCCGTCTCTGACCTTTAGACACACCTGTCCCTGTTTCACTGCTACCTGAACCCGTCTCTGACCTTTAGACACACCTGTCCCTGTTTCACTGCTACCTGAACCGGTCTCTGACCTTTAGACACACCTGTCCCTGTTTCACTGCTACCTGAACCCGTCTCTGACCTTTAGACACACCTGTCCCTGTTTCACTGCTACCTGAACCCGTCTCTGACCTTTAGACACACCTGTCCCTGTTTCACTGCTACCTGAACCGGTCTCTGACCTTTAGACACACCTGTCCCTGTTTCACTGCTACCTGAACCAGTCTCTGACCTTTAGACACACCTGTCCCTGTTTCACTGCTACCTGAACCCGTCTCTGACCTTTAGACACACCTGTCCCTGTTTCACTGCAACCTGAACCCGTCTCTGACCTTTCACTGCTACCTGAACCCGTCTCTGACCTTTCACTGCTACCTGAACCCGTCTCTGACCTTTAAACCACTTTGCTTTTCAAATTTAAACCTGACTTTATAGATACAAACACAGGTTAGTGCTCACCTGTAGATGCAAACACAGGTGATTCATTATAGATTAAATATGATATATATTAAAGAGAGCTGAGACCTCCACAGTTGGTGTTGGTGAGGATTCCTGCTGCCGCGTCGTCGTGGAACTCAAGAGCCAAATAGAAGAGACTGGAGAGAGCGCCTGCAATACACAGAGGGAATATACTATAGATAATGATAATAATAATAATATAATAATAATAATAATAATAATAATAATAATAACAATAACAGTAATGTACCTTTGGTGTAGCAGGCGAGTCCCAGCTGATTAACAGCGCTCTGATGAACCCGGAGACGCTGATCCGACCCAGCAGGGAACCTGACACACAAATAAATACAATAAATTAAATAAATTAAATAAATTAAATAATAAAATAAAATAATAATAATGATAATAATGATAATAATATATCCACCTTGCTGCCTTGCTGCTGAACCCCCGGCAGGCGTCCCAGGCCTTGAGGCTCTTCAGAGCGCGCTCCGCCTCCCCCCGGACGCTCGCCCCCCCCAGCACCCTGTGGAGCGCCCCACCGTACAGAGACACCCAGAGGGGCACCCTGGGGTGGGGGTGGGTCAGCTTCACCATCTCCACCGCACCTCGCACCTGGGGGGGGGAGCGTGATGACCTTCAAAAACCTGTCTTATATTCGGGTCGATACGGTAAATATTAATATGAAGGCAGTCTCACCGCCTGCTCCAGAGGGGCGTGTGCTGCCAGCAGGATGAAGGGGAGGATCATGGGTAGACAGCCGATGGCGTCCAGCTGGGCGTCGGGCCGCACCGCCCTCAGAGCGCTAACGCTACGCCGCTCCGCAAACTCCAACAGCTGGGAGATAACGGGACAAACACAACGAATAATACAACGGGACAAACACAACGAATAATACACGGGACAAACACAACGAATAATACAACGGGACAAACACAACGAATAACACAACGGGACAAACACAGGACAAACACAACGAATAATACACGGGACAAACACAACGAATAACACAACGGGACAAACACAACGAATAACACAACGGGACAAACACAACGAATAACACAACGGGACAAACACAACGAATAATACAACGGGACAAACACAACGAATAATACAACGGGACAAACACAACGAATAATACACGGGACAAACACAACGAATAATACAACGGGACAAACACAACGAATAATACAACGGGACAAACACAACGAATAATACAACGGGACAAACACAAGGAATAATACAACGGGACAAACACAACGAATAATACACGGGACAAACACAACGAATAACACAACGGGACAAACAACGAATAATACAACGGGACAAACAACGAATAACACAACGGGACAAACAACGAATAATACAACGGGACAAACACAACGAATAATACAACGGGACAAACACAACGAATAACACAACGGGACAAACACAACGAATAATACAACGGGACAAACACAACGAATAATACACGGGACAAACACAACGAATAACACAACGGGACAAACAACGAATAATACACGGGACAAACAACGAATAATACACGGGACAAACAACGAATAATACACGGGACAAACACAACGAATAACACAACGGGACAAACAACGAATAATACACGGGACAAACAACGAATAATACAACGGGACAAACACAACGAATAATACAACGGGACAAACACAACGAATAATACACGGGACAAACAACGAATAATACACGGGACAAACACAACGAATAACACAACGGGACAAACAACGAATAATACACGGGACAAACAACGAATAATACAACGGGACAAACACAACGAATAATACAACGGGACAAACACAACGAATAACACAACGGGACAAACACAACGAATAATACACGGGACAAACACAACGAATAATACACGGGACAAACACAACGAATAATACAACGGGACAAACACAACGAATAATACACGGGACAAACACAACGAATAATACAACGGGACAAACACAACGAATAATACACGGGACAAACACAACGAATAATACAACGGGACAAACACAACGAATAATACAACGGGACAAATACAACGAATAATACAACGGGACAAACACAACGAATAATACACGGGACAAACACAACGAATAATACAACGGGACAAATACAACGAATAATACACGGGACAAACACAACGAATAATACAACGGGACAAACACAACGAATAATACAGGGACAAACACAACGAATAATACACGGACAAACACAACGAATAATACAACGGGACAAACACAACGAATAATACACGGGACAAACACAACGAATAATACAACGGGACAAACACAACGAATAATACACGGGACAAACACAACGAATAATACACGAGATAAACACAACGAATAATACAACGGGACAAACACAACGAATAATACAACGGGACAAACACAACGAATAACACAACGGGAGAAACACAACGAATAATACAACGGGACAAACACAACGAATAATACACGGGACAAACACAACGAATAACACAACGGGACAAACACAACGAATAATACACGGGACAAACACAATGAATAATACAACGGGACAAACACAACGAATAATACAACGGGACAAACACAACGAATAATACACGGGACAAACACAACGAATAATACAACGGGACAAACACAACGAATAATACAACGGGACAAACACAACGAATAATACAACGGGACAAACACAACGAATAATACAACGGGACAAACACAACGAATAATACAACGGGACAAACACAACGAATAATACAACGGGACAAACACAATGAATAATACAACGGGACAAACACAACGAATAACACAACGGGACAAACACAACTTTAAAAGTAAAATTATAAAAATACGTTAATAAAACAGAGAGACCTGCAGGTGTCCGTGGTGGGTGTGCATGTTTTAGCTTTACCAGACAGGTGCGTTACTACAGGTGCGTTAGATCTACCTACAGGTGCGTAAGATCTACCTACAGGTGCGTTACTACAGGTGTGTTAGATCTACAGGTGCGTTAGATCTACCTACAGGTGCGTTAGATCTACAGGTGTGTTAGATCTACCTACAGGTGTGTTAGATCTACAGGTGTGTTAGATCTACCTACAGGTGCGTTAGATCTACAGGTGTGTTAGATCTACCTACAGGTGCGTTAGATCTACAGGTGTGTTACAGGTGCATTACAGGTGTGTTAGATCTACCTACAGGTGCGTTACAGGTGCATTACAGGTGTGTTAGATCTACAGGTGTGTTAGATCTACAGGTGCGTTACAGGTGCATTACAGGTGCGTTAGATCTACAGGTGTGTTAGATCTACAGGTGCGTTACAGGTGCGTTACAGGTGTGTTAGATCTACCTACAGATGTGTTACTACAGGTGTGTTAGATCTACAGGTGTGTTAGATCTACCTACAGGTGCGTTAGATCTACAGGTGTGTTAGATCTACAGGTGCGTTACAGGTGCGTTACAGGTGTGTTAGATCTACCTACAGATGCGTTACTATAGGTGTGTTAGATCTACAGGTGTGTTAGATCTACCTACAGGTGCGTTAGATCTACAGGTGTGTTAGATTTACAGGTGTGTTAGATCTACAGGTGCGTTACAGGTGCGTTACAGGTGTGTTAGATCTACCTACAGATGCGTTACTACAGGTGTGTTAGATCTACCTACAGGTGTGTTAGATCTACCTACAGGTGCGTTACAGGTGCGTTACAGGTGTGTTAGATCTACCTACAGGTGCGTTACAGGTGCGTTACAGGTGTGTTAGATCTACCTACAGGTGCGTTACAGGTGCGTTACAGGTGCGTTACAGGTGTGTTAGATCTACCTACAGGTGCGTTACAGGTGCGTTACAGGTGTGTTAGATCTACCTACAGGTGCGTTACAGGTGCGTTACAGGTGTGTTAGATCTACCTACAGGTGCGTTACAGGTGCGTTACAGGTGCGTTACAGGTGTGTTAGATCTACCTACAGGTGCGTTAAAGGTTACATTAAGTAACATCAGATTTGACGTAGAGCTGTTCAGGGCCGCAGTGTTAACCATCACGTGAAGTTTGGTGGTGTTCTGACATCGTGTTCCATGGCGAGGGATCGCCTAGCATCGAGCGAACGCGAACTTACAGGTGCGTTAGATCTACAGGTGTGTTACAGGTGTGTTACAGGTGTGTTACAGGTGTGTTAGATCTACCTACAGGTGCGTTACAGGTGTGTTAGATCTACCTTCAGGTGTGTTACTACAGGTGTGTTAGATTTACCTACAGGTGTGTTAGATCTACCTACAGGTGCGTTACAGGTGTGTTAGATCTACAGGTGCGTTACAGGTGTGTTAGATCTACCTACAGGTGCGTTACAGGTGTGTTAGATCTACCTACAGGTGTGTTACTACAGGTGTGTTAGATCTACCTACAGGTGCGTTACAGTTGCGTTGTCTCACCTGTTGTGGCTCCGTGGGCCTTTCGTCCTGCCAGCAGCAGAAGAAGTCCCGGTGGAAGGACTCGGCGTACGAGTCCCGGTGCGATCCCTCTGTCGTCAGAAAGGACACGTAGTCTGAGAGCACGGCAGCACGAGCGTCTGGAGACGAGAGGTCGGAGAACCCTCCTGATACGAGACAGAGGGCGACTCTCAGGGAGCACAGGATGTTCAGAGTGTTGTCCCCCGCACACAGACCTATAACACAGATATTATATAAAGTACTCCTGATACGAGACAGAGGGCGACTCTCCGAGAGCACAGGCGTTCAGAGTGTTGTCCCCCGCACAGAGACCTATAACACAGATATATATATATATATATATATAAAGTACTCCTGATACGAGACAGAGGGCGACTCTCAGAGAGCACAGGACGTTCAGAGTGTTGTCCCCCGCACAGAGACCTATAACACAGATATATATATATATATATATATAAAGTACATAGAGTATATATATACCCTGATGATAGTGTGTATTGTCTCCTCTCCTCCACAGGTCCAGCTTGTCTTGGAGGATCAGTCGTCCTACGACGTCCGGACTCCTCGACCCAGAGGACGATCGCCCGCTGCCCGCTGCAGAGAGAGAGTTCAGTTCAAACACAGATAATAACAGCTGTTTCACCCTCTGTCTGAAACCAGAGTCTGCTCTGTACCTTACCGGGGTTAGATAGGCTCAGGAGCGTTAGCCAATAGGAGCGTTAGGAGAGATTTACCTGTATTAGAGAGGCTCATAATGCTGGAGGGATGCTTGTCTCTATCTGTTAGCCAATAGGATCATTAGGATGTTTACCTGTGTTTGATAGGCTCCTAATGCTGGACGGATGCTTGTCTCTCTCTGTTAGCCAATAGGATCATTAGGATGTTTACCTGTGTTTGATAGGCTCATAATGCTGGACGGATGCTTGTCTCTCTCTCTTAGCCAATAGGATCATTAGGATGTTTACCTTTGTTTGATAGGCTCATAATGCTGGAGGGATGCTTGTCTCTATCTTTTAGCCAATAGGATCATTAGGATGTTTACCTGTGTTTGATAGGCTCATAATGCTGGACGGATGCTTGTCTCTCTCTCTTAGCCAATAGGATCATTAGGATGTTTACCTTTGTTTGATAGGCTCATAATGCTGGAGGGATGCTTGTCTCTATCTTTTAGCCAATAGGATCATTAGGATGTTTACCTTTGTTTGATAGGCTCATAATGCTGGAGGGATGCTTCTCTCTCTCTGTTAGCCAATAGGATCATTAGGATGTTTACCTGTGTTTGATAGGCTCATAATGCTGGAGGGATGCTTCTCTCTCTCTGTTAGCCAATAGGATCATTAGGATGTTTACCTGTGTTTGATAGGCTCATAATGCTGGACGGATGCTTGTCTCTCTCTGTTAGCCAATAGGATCATTAGGATGTTTACCTGTGTTTGATAGGCTCATAATGCTGGACGGATGCTTGTCTCTCTCTTTTAGCCAATAGGATCATTAGGATGTTTACCTGTGTTTGATAGGCTCATAATGCTGGACGGATGCTTGTCTCTCTCTGTTAGCCAATAGGATCATTAGGATGTTTACCTGTGTTTGATAGGCTCATAATGCTGGACGGATGCTTGTCTCTCTCTTTTAGCCAATAGGATCATTAGGATGTTTACCTGTGTTTGATAGGCTCATAATGCTGGACGGATGCTTGTCTCTCGGCGCTCTGAACTCTCGGATCCAGCCTCTGAACTCTCTCTGGATGTCGTCCACGTCGTAGAACCAATGAACGGGCATCGAGAGCGAGTCCGCCGCGCACATCCCCCAGAATGCATCAGTGACCGCACGCCGCACCGCAAACATCTCACCTGAGGGGGAGGTAAATGTTAAAGGTCCCATGTCATGCTTTTCCGGTTATTACCCGTCCCCTTGTGTTCTGTAGCTTCTGCACGTAACCGGTCTGCAGAGTCACAACCCCTCAAAGTGCACCCTGTAGAGAGTACAACTCTAACACAGAGAAGACCTGTCCATGCTGCCCCTGAACGCCTCGTTGGAGATCTCTCTTTTTCTTCCTGGGTACAGTGACGTGACCTGGGCACAGTGACGTGACCTGGGCACAGTGACGTGACCTGGGCACAGTGACGTGACCATACCCAATTGGTCCAAATGGACCAATCCGCGGAGCCGTTACGTTAAGTCCACGGATTGGTCCAAATTGACCAATCCGTGGACTTCCTCACTCACACACACTCAATCTGTTCTCAGCTGCAGCTCCGCGGATTTCTCAGCCTGAGACGGCGGGACGTGGCGAGGCTGTGAGTCTGTGAGCACACACACACACCCACAGCCAGGCTGTGGGTGTGTGTGTGTGCTCGGGCTGGTTTCGGGCTGGGTTTCGCTGTGTCTCGCTGTGTCTCGCTGTGTCTCGCTGTGTCTCACTGTCTCGCCGACCAGGAAACACCAGTAATCCAGCTCACACTGTCCGCTCCTCGAGCCTCAAAGGGCGGAGCAGCGAGCCCCCCAACGTCCCCCCAACACGGCACCCAGACCCCACGCAGCATTCTCATCTGTTTGTCATTACTGGTGTCATTTCCTGGTTGCTAACAAACGCCATTGTAAAACATAATCACTGATGTTCCGCTGTAACGGTGGTGGACTCATCAGAACAGAGTGGGCGAGCTGACCAATCAGAGCACAGTGGGCTCACAGGGAGGGGGGGGAGGAGCTCCAACAAGGCGTGTAGGACAGAGAGTGAATACACAGACTATACAGAGATGCTGTATGAGAAACCGATGTGAGTCTGGAACATAGAACAATGTGAATCTATTCTAGTAGACCTCAACAATGGAATCAGTAGAAATGGCCCTGACATGGGACCTTTAAATAAAATTAAAATAAATACTATAAATATATTTTAAAAATATATAAATAACATTATAACATTTTAAATAAATATCTAAACACTATAAAGATAATTTCAATGATAGTGTTGTGTTAATATTCTTAGGACATACATTGAAGTCCACTTTCTTTCATTCATTAAAAAAGGTTAAAACATCAATTTTTTTATTTTTATTAACAATAAATAAATACTAAAAAATAAGGAACATTTAAAATATAATAATAATTTAGAAAACATTGTTGGAAAAATAAATAAAAATGTATCAAATAAAAATGTAAATATAAAATAGTTTAAAATGGATGCAGGTCGCGGACGGGTTCTAGAGCCTCTCTCTTTTTAGGTAACTCTAATATCACACTGTCTCTCTCTCTCTCTATTCACAGGTATATATATTAAAGTGTTTAACCTCTCTCTCTCTCTCTCTCTCTCTCTCTCTCTATATTCACAGGTATATATATTAAAGTGTTTAACCTCTCTCTCTCTCTCTCTCTCTATATATATATATTCACAGGTATATATATTAAAGTGTTTAACCTCTCTCTCTCTCTCTCTCTCTCTCTATATTCACAGGTATATATATTAAAGTGTTTAACCTCTCTCTCTCTCTCTCTCTCTCTCTCTCTATATTCACAGGTATATATATTAAAGTGTTTAACCTCTCTCTCTCTCTCTCTCTCTCTCTCTCTCTCTCTATCTATATTTATATATATTCACAGGTATATATATTAAAGTGTTTAACCTGTCTCTCCTCACAGAGCCTCGTGTCTCTCTCTTTATATTCACAGGTATATTAAAGTATTTCACCACACAGTCTGCTCACCTGCCATGGAGCCGCTCGCGCTTCTTGTGAAAGATTCCGCATTTTAAATCTTATATAATTTATTTCCAGCTGTTACAAAACTACACAGGAAGAGGCTAACGGTAGCTGCTAACGGAAACAATGGCTTTAACTACTCCTTGAACTCTTCATTGTAACTCTTTATATCCTCTACCTGTCTCAGGGTGTATCTACGGACATAGAAAGACTCTTACAGAGTTCATATCTGTTCTTTAAAGACGCTTTCAAAGTCACGAAAAGCTGGAGGTTTGATTATTCCATAACCGTCTTTGAAAAACTACAAATACGGTAAGCGGTGTGGGTCAACTCAAAATGCGAAGCCTTACGACTTTACGAGTAACAATGAAATCAGCAAGAAATACATATTTATTAATAATTAGGTTTATGTACAACTTATACCGGTAATAAACGCCAACAGACGGGACACAATAACAACAATAAAGCCGAAGATCTGCCTGAAGAAACTACTAATACGGGAAGCGATTAGGGTGAACTCAAAAAGCGAAGCGTTTCCAAGTAATGTCTTTCCCCTCAGCGCGGACTGACAGGCAGATACAATGCAGTCTGTGAACAATAGGGATTTATTTAAAATATAGTTCAAGAACAAGTTTCAAACCGTAATAAACTTAACTTGTTGGGAAACAATAACATTATTAAAACATTATTAAAGCCGAAAATCTGCCTTAAAAACTAAACTCAGGGCGCCTCAAGTCATTTAATGAATACGGCACCCGGTGAGGGACAATAATGAAAAACGAGTTACAATGCCAAAGTGGAATAGCAATGCTAGCATAATGTAAGACATATTAAACGCTTTATGTTGAATAAACGTTAAAAATACAGAAACCATCCTGTGGTTTTTAACGTGAAGGATTCCCGGTGGACCTGCAGCTGTTAGCGAAGCTTTAATTAAACAGTCCTGCTTGTTTTTAGCTTCAGAGCTAACAGGCTAGCAGCTGAGATGGAGGAATGTCAGTTAGATCCGCAAGAAGTGGGTAAGAAACATCTCTTTTAATGCTTTTTAACTTAAAACAGCAGGTTTGTTGAGTTCTGAGTCTTCAGGTAGTTCTTAAGGGGTTCGTTTATTCAGTCTGCTGCTGCTAATGTGTCACAATAACCAAAACAAACAAAAAATAAACAAAATGTGTCAGAAATAAACAAAAATAAACGTCAAAATTAACATAATACGCACAGAAAACATGATGACGTCACACCCTATTGATTATATAACGTTTAAGCATGAAATCATGTCTGTAGCGTTTCTAATGGGAACGTGTAGTTCCTAGGGTTCTCCACCAGGGGGCGCCTGTGAGTAGAGAAGCGGCAGCAATAGAAGAAGACAGTTATTATATTTATTTAATTTAATATTAAAACATTTGAATTTATATATTATTATTTTTTTATATACATTTAAATGTTTTTCCCGAATTTATTACTTTAACAAATAAGCCATTATAAAAGTAGTTGGACATGTTTTTCCTTTAAATTCACTTATTAATTACTCGCCTTATTTCTGAATCTGTAATTTAAAATCTATATCAGCAATGAAATACAAAATAATAATAAAAATGTAAAGAATTATAATTATTTTTAAACCTGGTTAAATGATAATAAAAATGAATCTAAAATAGTGTTTGGTGATTTTAAATGGTCCTGTTTGTGTTTCAGAGGAGGCCAAGGCGTTCTGGGCGGAGGAGGACGTGGACCAGGTGTTTGACGGAGTCTACGATTACCTGGATCACCTGAAGAGAGTCCTGAAGAAGAACACCGCCACAGATAAAGGTAACGCGTCTCTTCTTCTGTGGTACCACACATCACTTCCTGTTGTAGTGAGCTGACTTCCTGTCCTATGTTCAGAGTTCGTTCAGGGTCTGAAGCTCCTCGAGGTCCTGAACTCTCCTCCAATCGAGGGCCATGACGCCTCTGTGGTCCAGGTGGTCATCGGATCAGGTACTCACGCTCTTATTCTGAAAATCACGCTCTTATTCTGTAAATCATGCTTTTATTCTGAAATCCTGCCTTTATTCTGAAAATCACACTCTTATTCTGAAAATCATGCTCTTATTCTGAAAATCACGCTCTTATTCTGAAAACGACGCTCTTTTTCTGTAAATCATGCTCTTATTCTGAAAGTATTCTGTAAATCATCCTCTTATTCTGAAATCCTGCCTTTATTCTGAAAATCACACTCTTATTCTGAAAATCACGCTCTTATTCGGTAAATCATGCTCTTATTCTGAAATCCTGCTTTTATTCTGAAAATCACGCTCTTATTCTGAAATCACGCTCTTATTCTAAAAGTCATGCTATTATTCTGAAAATCACGTTTTTATTCTGAAATCATGCTTTTATTCTGAAGTATTTTTTGTTTGTTGTTAAAGTATTTATTAAATATATTAATATAACTGGTATTTTTGTCTTATTTTGGTGGTGCCTTCCTGTCCAGATGAGCTCCCCCCCCCTGAGTTCTCCCCTGACTCCTCCCCCCTTGGCCCCCCGGCTGAGGAGCTGCTGCCCCCCCTCTACCTGCCGCACACCTGCAGCAAGGTGAACATAATAATAATCATTAATAATAAGATATAATATATATTTTATATAATAGCTGTGTTTCTCCCTGCAGTCCTGCATGCCCAGCTTACCCAGCATGCCTCAGTGCACCCCTGCGTTCTGGGGTCAGAACCCCCTGAAGGTGCCGCTGCTCTGCGGCTTTAAGAGGCTGACCTCCGTGGCGATGTCATCGGGGGCGGAGCCTGAGAAAGGGGGCGGGGACGTCCTGTACAAGGCGCCGTGCGGGAAGAGCCTGAGTAACCATGACGACGTGATGCACTTCCTGTTGGCGTCCGAGAGCTACGACTTCCTGCAGGTCGGTGCAAAACACAGAGAGAACTACAAAACACACAGAGAGAACTACAAAACACACAGAGAACTACAAAATACAGAGAGAACTACAAACACACAGAGAACTACAAAACACACACAGAGAACTACAAAACACACAGAGAACTACAAAACAGAGAGAGAACTACAAAACACACAGAGAACTACAAAACAGAGAGAACTACAAAACAGAGAGAACTACAAAACACACAGAGAGAACTACAAAACACACAGAGAACTACAAAATACAGAGAGAACTACAAAACACACAGAGAACTACAAAACACACAGAGAACTACAAAACACACAGAGAACTACAAAATACAGAGAGAACTACAAAACACACAGAGAACTACAAAACACAGAGAGAACTACAAAACACACAGAGAACTACAAAACACAGAGAGAACTACAAAACACACAGAGAGAACTACAAAACACACAGAGAACTACAAAACAGAGAGAACTACAAAACACACAGAGAACTACAAAACACACAGAGAACTACAAAACACACAGAGAACTACAAAATACAGAGAGAACTACAAAACACACAGAGAACTACAAAACACACAGAGAGAACTACAAAACACACAGAGAACTACAAAACACAGAGAGAACTACAAAACACACAGAGAGAACTACAAAACACACAGAGAACTACAAAACAGAGAGAACTACAAAACACACAGAGAACTACAAAACACAGAGAGAACTACAAAACACACAGAGAACTACAAAACACACAGAGAGAACTACAAAATACAGAGAGAACTACAAAACACACAGAGAACTACAAAACACACAGAGAACTACAAAACACACAGAGAGAACTACAAAACACACAGAGAGAACTACAAAACAGAGAGAGAACTACAAAACACACAGAGAACTACAAAACACACAGAGAGAACTACAAAACACACCCAGAGAACTACAAAACACAGAGAGAACTACAAAACACACAGAGAGAACTACAAAACACAGAGAACTACAAAACACAGAGAACTACAAAACACACAGAGAACTACAAAACACAGAGAGAACTACAAAACACACAGAGAACTACAAAACACACAGAGAACTACAAAACAGAGAGAACTACAAAACACACAGAGAACTACAAAACACACAGAGAACTACAAAACACACAGAGAGAACTACAAAACACACAGAGAACTACAAAACACACAGAGAACTACAAAACACAGAGAGAACTACAAAACACAGAGAGAGAACTACAAAACACACAGAGAACTACAAAACACAGAGAGAACTACAAAACACACAGAGAACTACAAAACACACAGAGAGAACTACAAAACACACAGAGAACTACAAAACACACAGAGAACTACAAAACACACAGAGAACTACAAAACACACAGAGAGAACTACAAAACACACAGAGAACTACAAAACACAGAGAGAACTACAAAACACAGAGAGAGAACTACAAAACACACAGAGAACTACAAAACACAGAGAGAACTACAAAACACACAGAGAACTACAAAACACAGAGAGAACTACAAAACACACAGAGAACTACAAAACACAGAGAGAACTACAAAACACACAGAGAACTACAAAACACAGAGAGAACTACAAAACACACAGAGAACTACAAAACACACAGAGAACTACAAAATACAGAGAGAACTACAAAACACACAGAGAACTACAAAACACAGAGAACTACAAAACACACAGAGAGAACTACAAAACACACAGAGAACTACAAAACACAGAGAGAACTACAAAACACAGAGAGAACTACAAAACACACAGAGAACTACAAAACAGAGAGAACTACAAAACAGAGAGAACTACAAAACACAGAGAGAACTACAAAACACACAGAGAACTACAAAACAGAGAGAACTACAAAACAGAGAGAACTACAAAACAGAGAGAACTACAAAACACAGAGAGAACTACAAAACAGAGAGAGAACTACAAAACAGAGAGAGAACTACAAAACACACAGAGAACTACAAAACACAGAGAACTACAAAACAGAGAGAACTACAAAACAGAGAGAACTACAAAACACAGAGAGAACTACAAAACACAGAGAACTACAAAACAGACAGAGAACTACAAAACACAGAGAGAACTACAAAACAAGAGAGAACTACAAAACAGAGAGAGAACTACAAAACACACAGAGAACTACAAAACACACAGAGAACTACAAAACACAGAGAGAACTACAAAACACAGAGAGAACTACAAAACACAGAGAGAACTACAAAACACAGAGAGAACTACAAAACAGAGAGAACTACAAAACACAGAGAGAACTACAAAACACACAGAGAACTACAAAACACAGAGAACTACAAAACAGAGAGAGAACTACAAAACACAGAGAGAACTACAAAACAGAGAGAACTACAAAACACAGAGAGAACTACAAAACAGAGAGAACTACAAAACACACAGAGAACTACAAAACACACAGAGAACTACAAAACACAGAGAGAACTACAAAACACAGAGAGAACTACAAAACAGAGAGAACTACAAAACACACAGAGAACTACAAAACAGAGAGAGAACTACAAAACACACAGAGAACTACAAAACAGAGAGAACTACAAAACACACAGAGAACTACAAAACACAGAGAACTACAAAACAGAGAGAGAACTACAAAACACACAGAGAACTACAAAACACAGAGAGAACTACAAAACACAGAGAGAACTACAAAACACAGAGAGAACTACAAAACACAGAGAGAACTACAAAACAGAGAGAGAACTACAAAACACACAGAGAACTACAAAACACAGAGAGAACTACAAAACACACAGAGAACTACAAAACACAGAGAGAGAACTACAAAACACACAGAGAACTACAAAACAGAGAGAGAACTACAAAACAGAGAGAACTACAAAACACACAGAGAACTACAAAACACAGAGAGAGAACTACAAAACACACAGAGAACTACAAAACACACAGAGAACTACAAAACACACAGAGAACTACAAACCACAGAGAGAACTACAAAACACAGAGAGAACTACAAAACACACAGAGAGAACTACAAAACACACAGAGAACTACAAAACACACAGAGAGAGAACTACAAAACACAGAGAGAACTACAAAACAGAGAGAGAACTACAAAACACACAGAGAACTACAAAACACAGAGAACTACAAAACACACAGAGAACTACAAAACACAGAGAACTACAAACCACAGAGAGAACTACAAAACACAGAGAGAACTACAAAACACACAGAGAGAACTACAAAACACAGAGAGAACTACAAAACACAGAGAGAGAACTACAAAACAGAGAGAGAACTACAAAACACACAGAGAACTACAAACCACAGAGAGAACTACAAAACACAGAGAGAACTACAAAACACACAGAGAACTACAAAACACACAGAGAGAGAACTACAAACACAGAGAGAACTACAAAACGGAGAGAACTACAAAACACACAGAGAACTACAAAACACAGAGAACTACAAAACACACAGAGAACTACAAAACACACAGAGAACTACAAAACACAGAGAGAACTACAAAACACACAGAGAACTACAAAACACACAGAGAGAACTACAAAACACAGAGAGAACTACAAAACACAGAGAGAACTACAAAACAGAGAGAGAACTACAAAACAGAGAGAACTACAAAACAGAGAGAGAACTACAAAACACAGAGAGAACTACAAAACAGAGAGAGAACTACAAAACACAGAGAGAACTACAAAACACAGAGAGAACTACAAAACACAGAGAGAACTACAAAACACACAGAGAACTACAAAACACACAGAGAACTACAAAACACACAGAGAACTACAAAACACACAGAGAACTACAAACACACAGAGAACTACAAAACAGAGAGAGAACTACAAAACACACAGAGAACTACAAAACACAGAGAGAACTACAAAACAGAGAGAGAACTACAAAACACACAGAGAACTACAAAACACACAGAGAACTACAAAACACAGAGAGAACTACAAAACACAGAGAACTACAAAACACACAGAGAACTACAAAACACAGAGAGAACTACAAAACACACAGAGAACTACAAAACACAGAGAGAACTACAAAACACACAGAGAACTACAAAACAGAGAGAGAACTACAAAACACACAGAGAACTACAAAACACAGAGAGAACTACAAAACACAGAGAGAACTACAAAACATAGAGAGACTACAAAACAGAGAGAACTACAAACACACAGAGAACTACAAAACACAGAGAGAACTACAAACACACAGAGAACTACAAAAACACAGAGAGAACTACAAAACAGAGAGAAACTACAAAACACAGAGAGAACTACAAAACACAGAGAGAACTACAAAACAGAAGAGAACTACAAAACACAGAGAGAACTACAAAACACAGAGAGAACTACAAAACACAGAGAACTACAAAACACAGAGAGAGAACTACAAAACACACAGAGAACTACAAAACACAGAGAGAACTACAAAACACAGAGAGAACTACAAAACACAGAGAGACTACAAAACACAGAGAGAACTACAAAACACAGAGAGAACTACAAAACACACAGAGAACTACAAAACACAGAGAGAGAACTACAAAACACAGAGAGAGAACTACAAAACAGAGAGAACTACAAAACACAGAGAGAACTACAAAACACAGAGAGAGAACTACAAAACAGAGAGAACTACAAAACACAGAGAGAGAACTACAAAACAGAGAGAGAACTACAAAACACAGAGAGAACTACAAAACACAGAGAGAACTACAAAACACACAGAGAACTACAAAACACAGAGAACTACAAAACACACAGAGAACTACAAAACACAGAGAGAACTACAAAACACAGAGAGAACTACAAAACACACAGAGAACTACAAAACACAGAGAACTACAAAACACAGAGAGAACTACAAAACACAGAGAGAACTACAAAACAGAGAGAGAACTACAAAACACAGAGAGAGAACTACAAAACACAGAGAGAACTACAAAACAGAGAGAACTACAAAACACAGAGAGAACTACAAAACACAGAGAGAAACTACAAAACAGAGAGAACTACAAAACAGAGAGAGAACTACAAAACACACAGAGAACTACAAAACACAGAGAACTACAAAACACACAGAGAACTACAAAACACACAGAGAACTACAAAACACAGAGAGAACTACAAAACACACAGAGAGAACTACAAAACACACAGGGAACTACAAACACACAGAGAACTACAAACACACACAGGGAACTACAAAACACACAGGGAACTACAAAAACACACAGGGAACTACAAAACACAGAGAAACTACAAACACACACAGGGAACTACAAACACACAGAGAACTACAAAACACAGGGAACTACAAACACACAGAGAACTACAAAACACACAGAGAACTACAAAACAGAGAGAGAACTACAAAACACACAGAGAACTACAAAAACACAGAGAGAACTACAAAACACACAGAGAACTACAAAACACACAGAGAACTACAAAAACACAGAGAGAACTACAAAACAGAGAGAGAACTACAAAACAGAGAGAACTACAAAACACAGAGAACTACAAAACACACAGAGAACTACAAAACACACAGAGAACTACAAAACACAGAGAACTACAAAACACAGAGAGAACTACAAAACACAGAGAGAACTACAAAACACAGAGAGACTACAAAACACAGAGAACTACAAAACAGAGAGAGAACTACAAAACACACAGAGAACTACAAAACACAGAGAGAACTACAAAACACAGAGAGAACTACAAAACACAGAGAGAACTACAAAACACACAGAGAACTACAAAACACAGAGAGAACTACAAAACACAGAGAGAACTACAAAACACAGAGAGAACTACAAAACACAGAGAACTACAAAACACAGAGAGAACTAAAACAAACACAGAGAACTACAAAACACAGAGAGAACTACAAAACAGAGAGAACTACAAAACACAGAGAGAACTACAAAACACACAGAGAACTACAAAACACAGAGAGAACTACAAAACACAGAGAGAACTACAAAACACACAGAGAACTACAAAACACAGAGAGAACTACAAAACACAGAGAGAACTACAAAACACAGAGAGAGAACTACAAAACACAGAGAGAACTACAAAACAAGAGAACTACAAAACACAGAGAGAACTACAAAACACAGAGAGAACTACAAAACAGAGAGAACTACAAAACACAGAGAACTACAAAACACAGAGAGAACTACAAAACAGAGAGAGACTACAAACACAGAGAGAACTACAAAACAGAGAGAGAACTACAAAACAGAGAGAACTACAAAACACAGAGAGAACTACAAAACACAGAGAGAACTACAAAACAGAGAGAGAACTACAAAACACAGAGAGAACTACAAAACACACAGAGAGAACTACAAAACAGAGAGAACTACAAAACACAGAGAGAACTACAAAACAGAGAGAGAACTACAAAACACAGAGAGAACTACAAAACACACAGAGAACTACAAAACAGAGAGAGAACTACAAAACACAGAGAGAACTACAAAACACACAGAGAACTACAAAACAGAGAGAGAACTACAAAACACAGAGAGAACTACAAAACACAGAGAGAGAACTACAAAACACAGAGAGAACTACAAAACAGAGAGAGAACTACAAAACACAGAGAGAACTACAAAACAGAGAGAACTACAAAACAGAGAGAACTACAAAACACAGAGAACTACAAAACAGAGAGAGAACTACAAAACACAGAGAACTACAAAACAGAGAGAACTACAAAACAGAGAGAGAACTACAAAACACACAGAGAACTACAAAACAGAGAGAGAACTACAAAACACAGAGAGAACTACAAAACAGAGAGAGAACTACAAAACAGAGAGAACTACAAAACAGAGAGAGAACTACAAAACACACAGAGAACTACAAAACAGAGAGAGAACTACAAAACACACAGAGAACTACAAAACACACAGAGAACTACAAAACAGAGAGAGAACTACAAACAACGAGAGAACTACAAAACAGAGAGAGAACTACAAACAGAGAGAACTACAAAACACAGAGAACTACAAAGAGAGAGAACTACAAAACACAGAGAGAACTACAAAACACAGAGAACTACAAACAGAGAGAACTACAAAACACCAGAGAACTACAAAACACAGAGAGAACTACAAAACACAGAGAGAACTACAAAACACACAGAGAACTACAAACACAGAGAACTCAAAACAGAAGGAACTACAAAACAGAGAGAACTACAAAACAGAGAGAACTACAAAACAGAGAGAACTACAAAACACAGAGAACTACAAAACAGAGAGAGAACTACAAAACACAGAGAACTACAAAACACACAGAGAACTACAAAACACAGAGAGAACTACAAAACACAGAGAGAACTACAAAACACACAGAGAACTACAAAACAGAGAGCTACCAAAACACACAGAGAACTACAAACACACAGAGAACTACAAAACACAGAGAGAGACTACAAAACACAGAGAGAACTACAAAACACACAGAGACTACAAAACACACAGAGAACTACAAACAGAGAGACTACAAAAACAGAGAGAACTACAAAACACACAGAGAACTACAAAACACCAGAGAACTACAAAACAGAGAGAACTACAAACACACAGAGAACTACAAAACATAGAGACTACAAAACCAGAGAAGAACTACAAAACACAGAGAGAACTACAAAACAGAGAGAGAACTACAAACACAGAGAGAACTACAAAACACACAGAGAACTACAAAACACAGAGAGAACTACAAAACACAGAGAGAACTACAAAACACAGAGAGAACTACAAACACAGAGAGAACTACAAAACACAGAGAGAACTACAAAACACAGAGAGAACTACAAAACAGAGAGAACTACAAAACACAGAGAACTACAAAACACCAGAGAACTACAAAACACGAGAGAACTACAAAACACAGAGAGAACTACAAAACACACAGAGAACTACAAAACACACAGAAGACTACAAAACACAGAGAGAACTACAAAACACAGAGAGAACTACAAACACAGAGAAACTACACACAGAGAGAGAACTACAAAACACAGAGAGAACTACAAAACACACAGAGAACTACACAAACTAACACACAGAGAACTACAACACACAGAGAACTACAAAACACAGAGAGAACTACAAAACACACAGAGAACTACAAAACACAGAGAGAACTACAAAACAGAGAGAGACTACAAAACACAGAGAGAACTACAAAACACAGAGAGAACTACAAAACACAGAGAGAACTACAAAACACAGAGAGAAACTACAAACAGAGAGACTACAAAACACAGAGAACTACAAAACAGAGAGAACTACAAAACACAGAGAGAGACTACAAAACACACAGAGAACTACAAAACACAGAGAACTACAAAACACACAGAGAAACTACAAAACACAGAGAGAACTACAAAACAGAAGAGAACTACAAAACACAGAGAGAGAACTACAAAACACACAGAGAGAACTACAAAACACAGAGAGACTACAAAACCACAGAGAGAACTACAAAACAGAGAGAGAACTACAAAACACAGAGAGAACTACAAAACAAGAGAGAACTACAAACACACAGAA
>JASDAP010000029.1:511434-546434 GCA_031216635.1 Dissostichus eleginoides | reverse complement strand
AATTAATACAACAAATGCTTGTGTGAGCTGTGCTAACATGTTTGAAGCGATGTCAGATTACAATCAAATAAAGATTTACCATTTAAAGCAAACGTGTGTGTTAATTGGCACGTTTTATTGCAGCTGCGCTGAAGCAAAGCTACTGGGGATGCAGTGCAGTCTGGTCACCCTGTGTGGCTGTGGCCGTCACAGGGTGACCCAGCTGCACTGAAGCAAAGCTACTGGGGATGCAGTGCAGCTGGGTCACCCTGTGTGGCTGACAGGGCCATCACAGGGTGACCCAGCTGCACTGAAGCAAAGCTACTGAGGATGCAGTGCAGCTGGGTCACCCTGTGTGGCTGACAGGGCCATCACAGGTGACCCAGCTGCACTGAAGCAAAGCTACTGAGGATGCAGTGCAGCTGGGTCACCCTGTGTGGCTGTGGCCATCACAGGGTGGACCCAGCTGCACTGAAGCAAAGCTACTGAGGATGCAGTGCAGCTGGGTCACCCTGTGTGGCTGACAGGGCCATCACAGGGTGACCCAGCTGCACTGAAGCAAAGCTACTGAGGATGCAGTGCAGCTGGGTCACCCTGTGTGGCTGTGGCCATCACAGGGTGACCCAGCTGCACTGAAGCAAAGCTACTGAGGATGCAGTGCAGCTGGGTCACCCTGGTGGCTGACAGGGCCGTCACAGGGTGACCCAGCTGCGCTGAAGCAAAGCTACTGGGGATGCAGTGCAGCTGGGTCACCCTGGTGGCTGACAGGGCCATCACAGGGTGTGTGACGTTAACATGTGGGTGTGTGTGTGTGATGACATGTGTGTGTGTGTGTGTGTGTTTGTGTGTGTGTGTGTGATGACGTGTGTGTGATAACATGTGTGTGTGTGTGATGACATGTGTGTGTGTGATAACATGTGTGTGTGTGTGTGTGATAACATGTGTGTGTGATAACGTGTGTGTGTGTGTGTGATAATGTGTGTGTGTGTGTGTGTGTGTGTGTGTGGTGTGTGTGTGTGTGGTGTGTGTGTGTGTTTGTGTGTGGTGTGTGTGTGTGTGTGTGGTGTGTGTGTGTGTGTGTGTGTGTGTGTGTGTGTGTGTGATGATAATGTGTGTGTGTGTGTGTGTGTGTGATAACATGTGTGTGTGTGAGATAATGTGTGTGTGTGTGTGTGTGTGTGTGTGTGTGTGTGTGTGATGACGTGTGTGTGATAACATGTGTGTGTGTGTGATGACATGTGTGTGTGTGATAACATGTGTGTGTGTGTGTGTGTGATAACATGTGTGTGTGATAACGTGTGTGTGTGTGTGTGATAATGTGTGTGTGTGTGTGTGTGTGTGTGTGTGTGTGTGTGTGTGTGTGTGTGTGTGTGTGTGTGTGTGGTGTGTGTGTTGTGTGTGTGTGTGTGTGTGTGTGGTGTGTGTGTGTGTGTGTGTGTGTGTGTGTGTGTGTGTGTGTGTGTGTGTGTGTGTGTGTGTGATAATGTGTGTGTGTGTGTGTGTGTAATAACATGCTGTTTCTCTGCAGAGGTTTTATGGTCTGGATAATAAGTGGGGGCACATAGAGCAGTGGATGGTAGGAGCTCCTCTTGTGTGTGTGTGTGTGTGTGTGTGTGTGTGTGTGTGTGGTGTGTGTGTGTGTGTGTGTGTGTGTGTGTGTGTGATCTCAGTGTCTGCACGCTGCATGTATATAATAAGTTATTTATAACACAATGTTTGTTTATTCTCTATATATCTCATGTATCAATTATTTGTTTATTGTTGTCTTCTTACCTGATTCTTAATTGTTTTTGTTTATGTCCTCTTTTCCTTATTATTGTTGTTATTTTGAGACTTTTGTTTATTTATGTGAAAGTGCATTTTTATTTATTTGAACGTTTGTTGTATTTTATTTTTTTGTATTTCTTCTTCTCCTCGTTCTCCTGCTGCTCTGTAACTGGTGTTGTTTCTTCTTCGTTGGTGTTCAGGAGGACAGTGAGCGTTACTCTCGTCCTTCACGGAGACACGCCTCGGTCCGTACCTCTTCTTCTTCTCTGTCTGTAGTTCTGTAGTTTAACCTGTGACTTCCTGTCTGTAGTTCTGTAGTTTAACCTGTGACTTCCTGTCTGTAGTTTAACCTGTGACTTCCTGTCTGTAGTTTAACCTGTGACTTCCTGTCTGTAGTTTAACCTGTGACTTCCTGTCTGTAGTTCTACCTGTGACTTCCTGTCTGTAGTTTAACCTGTGACTTCCTGTCTGTAGTTCTGTAGTTTAACCTGTGACTTCCTGTCTGTAGTTTAACCTGTGACTTCCTGTCTGTAGTTCTACCTGTGACTTCCTGTCTGTAGTTTAACCTGTGACTTCCTGTCTGTAGTTCTGTAGTTTAACCTGTGACTTCCTGTCTGTAGTTCTGTAGTTTAACCTGTGACTTCCTGTCTGTAGTTTAACCTGTGACTTCCTGTCTGTAGTTCTACCTGTGACTTCCTGTCTGTAGTTTAACCTGTTGACTTCCTGTCTGTAGTTTCTGTAGTTTAACCTGTGACTTCCTGTCTGTAGTTTAACCTGTGACTTCCTGTCTGTAGTTTAACCTGTGACTTCCTGTCTGTAGTTTAACCTGTGACTTCCTGTCTGTAGTTTTACCTGTGACTTCCTGTCTGTAGTTCTACCTGTGACTTCCTGTGTGTAGTTCTACCTGTGACTTCCTGTCTGTAGTTTAACCTGTGACTTCCTGTCTGTAGTTTTACCTGTGACTTCCTGTCTGTAGTTCTACTACTGTGACTTCCTGTGTAGTTCTACCTTTGACTTCCTGTCTGTAGTTCTACCTGTGACTTCCTGTCTGTAGTTTAACCTGTGACTTCCTGTGTGTAGTTTAACCTGTGACTTCCTGTCTGTAGTTTAACCTGTGACTTCCTGTCTGTAGTTTAACCTGTGACTTCCTGTCTGTAGTTTTACCTGTGACTTCCTGTCTGTAGTTCTACCTGTGACTTCCTGTGTGTAGTTCTACCTGTGACTTCCTGTCTGTAGTTTAACCTGTGACTTCCTGTCTGTAGTTTTACCTGTGACTTCCTGTCTGTAGTTCTACCTGTGACTTCCTGTGTAGTTTCTACCTTTGACTTCCTGTCTGTAGTTCTACCTGTGACTTCCTGTCTGTAGTTTAACCTGTGACTTCCTGTGTGTAGTTTAACCTGTGACTTCCTGTCTGTAGTTTAACCTGTGACTTCCTGTCTGTAGTTTAACCTGTGACTTCCTGTGTGTAGTTCTACCTGTGACTTCCTGTCTGTAGTTTAACCTGTGACTTCCTGTGTGTGTTTAAACCTGTGACTTCCCTGTCTGTAGTTTAACCTGTGACTTCCTGTGTGTAGTTCTACCTGGTGACTTCCTGTGTGTAGTTCTACCTGTGACTTCCTGTCTGTAGTTTAACCTGTGACTTCCTGTCTGTATTTTTACCTGTGGACTTCCTGTCTGTAGTTTAACCTGTGACTTCCTGTGTGTAGTTTTACCTGTGACTTCCTGTCTGTAGTTTAACCTGTGACTTCCTGTCTATAGTTTAACCTGTGACTTCCTGTCTGTAGTTTAACCTGTGACTTCCTGTCTGTAGTTTAACCTGTGACTTCCTGTCTGTAGTTTAACCTGTGACTTCCTGTCTGTAGTTTAACCTGTGACTTCCTGTCTGTAGTTTAACCTGTGACTTCCTGTCTGTAGTTTAACCTGTGACTTCCTGTGTGTAGTTCTACCTGTGACTTCCTGTGTGTAGTTCTACCTGTGACTTCCTGTCTGTAGTTTAACCTGTGACTTCCTGTCTGTATTTTTACCTGTGACTTCCTGTCTGTAGTTTAACCTGTGACTTCCTGTGTGTAGTTTTACCTGTGACTTCCTGTCTGTAGTTTAACCTGTGACTTCCTGTCTATAGTTTAACCTGTGACTTCCTGTCTGTAGTTTAACCTGTGACTTCCTGTCTGTAGTTTAACCTGTGACTTCCTGTCTGTAGTTTAACCTGTGACTTCCTGTCTGTAGTTTAACCTGTGACTTCCTGTCTATAGTTTAACCTGTGACTTCCTGTCTGTAGTTTAACCTGTGACTTCCTGTCTGTAGTTTAACCTGTGACTTCCTGTCTGTAGTTTAACCTGTGACTTCCTGTGTGTAGTTCTACCTGTGACTTCCTGTCTGTAGTTTAACCTGTGACTTCCTGTCTGTAGTTTTACCTGTGACTTCCTGTCTGTAGTTCTACCTGTGACTTCCTGTGTAGTTCTACCTTTGACTTCCTGTCTGTAGTTCTACCTGTGACTTCCTGTCTGTAGTTTAACCTGTGACTTCCTGTGTGTAGTTTAACCTGTGACTTCCTGTCTGTAGTTTAACCTGTGACTTCCTGTCTGTAGTTTAACCTGTGACTTCCTGTGTGTAGTTCTACCTGTGACTTCCTGTGTGTAGTTTAACCTGTGACTTCCTGTGTGTAGTTTAACCTGTGACTTCCTGTCTGTAGTTTAACCTGTGACTTCCTGTGTGTAGTTCTACCTGTGACTTCCTGTGTGTAGTTCTACCTGTGACTTCCTGTCTGTAGTTTAACCTGTGACTTCCTGTCTGTATTTTTACCTGTGACTTCCTGTCTGTAGTTTAACCTGTGACTTCCTGTGTGTAGTTTTACCTGTGACTTCCTGTCTGTAGTTTAACCTGTGACTTCCTGTCTATAGTTTAACCTGTGACTTCCTGTCTGTAGTTTAACCTGTGACTTCCTGTCTGTAGTTTAACCTGTGACTTCCTGTCTGTAGTTTAACCTGTGACTTCCTGTCTGTAGTTTAACCTGTGACTTCCTGTCTGTAGTTTAACCTGTGACTTCCTGTGTGTAGTTCTACCTGTGACTTCCTGTGTGTAGTTCTACCTGTGACTTCCTGTCTGTAGTTTAACCTGTGACTTCCTGTCTGTATTTTTACCTGTGACTTCCTGTCTGTAGTTTAACCTGTGACTTCCTGTGTGTAGTTTTACCTGTGACTTCCTGTCTGTAGTTTAAACCTGTGACTTCCTGTCTATAGTTTAACCTGTGACTTCCTGTCTGTAGTTTAACCTGTGACTTCCTGTCTGTAGTTTAACCTGTGACTTCCTGTCTGTAGTTTAACCTGTGACTTCCTGTCTGTAGTTTAACCTGTGACTTCCTGTCTATAGTTTAACCTGTGACTTCCTGTCTGTAGTTTAACCTGTGACTTCCTGTCTGTAGTTTAACCTGTGACTTCCTGTCTGTAGTTTAACCTGTGACTTCCTGTGTGCAGATGTCTGATGACGAGGAGAAGATGTCGGTCGGGAGTCGAGGCAGCCTCCGGGTGAGACGCTCTTATTCTGAAAATACAATACGTCATTTAGACACAAAGGTCCCCTATCATCCTCCTCGTCTTCATCAATATCTCCCAGGTCCCCTATCATCCTCCTCGTCTTCATCAATATATCCCAGGTCTCAGATATATCCAGAGCCTGTCTCTGATTGGCTGAAACACCAAACAGATCATTGCAGCATTACCCATAATCCCCTCTGTTTCAGCCCTGTTTCCAAAGTGCTGATTCTCTGTCTGTTACTTTAGATGAAAATAAGGAGCCCCTCCCCACGCCCCTCTGAGAGACATTTGGTTACAAAGAACTCAATGGTGCTCTAGGAGGAGATTCAGGTGATAAGGGGGGGGGGGGGTTACCTTGGTTGGTGATTGGCTAATCGTTACACAAGACAAAACATCATTATGACATCATCAAGTGGCCAAAATCTGAGAGAGAGTCTCTTTACACAGAGGGGACACATGCTGATGTAGAAGAGACATGAAGAAGAGGGGACACATGTTGATGAAGAAGAGACATGAAGAAGAGGGGACACATGGTGATGTAGAAGAGACATGAAGAAGAGGGGACACATGTTGATGTAGAAGAGACATGAAGAAGAGGGGACACATGTTGATGTAGAAGAGACATGAAGAAGAGGGGACACATGTTGATGTAGAAGAGACATGAAGAAGAGGGGACACATGTTGATGTAGAAGAGACATGAGAAGAGGGACACCTGTTAATGTAGAAGAGACATGAAGAAGAGGACACATGTTGATGTAGAAGAGACATGTGTCCCCTCTGTGTAAAGAGAGAGTCTCTCTACACAGAGGGGACACATGTTGATGTAGAGGAGACATGTGTCCCCTCTGTATAAAGAGACTCTCTCTTCACACAGAGGGGACACATGTTGATGTAGAGGAGACATGTGTCCCCTCTGTGTAAAGAGACTCTCTCTACACAGAGGGGACACATGCTGATGTAGAAGAGACATGTGTCCCCTCTGTGTAAAGAGAGAGTCTCTTTACACAGAGGGGACACATGCTGATGTAGAAGAGACATGTGTCCCCTCTGTGTAGAGAGAGAGTCTCTTTACACAGAGGGGACACATGCTGACGTAGAAGAGACATGAAGAAGAGGATTTTGCATAATAGGTGACCTTTAAGAAAAAATACATTTCAGGAAAAAAGTTCTGATGGCTTTTACTTCCTTTCCTGCTTCCTTCCTTCCTCCCTCCCTCCTTATTTCATTTCCTCCTTCCTTATTTCCTTTCCTCAGCCCTCAGAGTACAGTGGGGGGTTTCTTGGCTCTGGATCTCGTTGTTCCTCCAGAGCCAGTTCAGCTCGAGCCAGTCCTGTGGTGAGTCTCTGGTTCTCTGGTTCTCTGGCTCTCTGTCTCTGATCTGTCTCTGGTTGTCTGTCTCTGGTTCTGGCTCTCTGTCTCTGATCTGTCTCTGGTTCTTTGTCTCTGATCTGTCTCTGGTTCTCTGTCTCTGGTTCTCTGGTTCTGATTCTCTGGTTCTCTGTCTCTGATCTGTCTCTGGTTCTCTGTCTCTGGTTCTCTGTCTCTGATCTGTCTCTGGTTCTCTGTCTCTGATCTGTCTCTGGTTCTCTGTCTCTGATCTGTCTCTGGTTCTCTGTCTCTGGTTCTCTGGTTCTGATTCTCTGGTTCTCTGTCTCTCTTACCTCATTCACACCAACGGTGTTTCAGGGCCGGTTCGGAGCTGGAGCTTGAAAAGCACCTGGTTTCCTGTTCACACCGCAGCGGAGCCGCCTCTTAGCTCCGGAATCCGGTTCGTTTCAAGCACCAACAAATTGTCCGGCTAGAGCAAAAGCACCGCATACGTCACGCTGACGTCGAGGCGGGGGCGGGGGCCTACGGAATCAGAATCGTCGTTGAAGTTGATGATGATGATTGTAAAGCAGTTTTGAATGTAGCATGTAGCGACTGTAAAGTTGGTAGTAAAGTCGTCCCATTTCTTCCATTTCGTTTCGACAGAGCAAAACCAAAACGAGTAGCGCTTCAACACAATCGGCCATTGTTGTTGTTGTCGGTGTGAGCTGTGAGGGGTTTCCGCGCGGTTTGGCTTTATGAAGCAGGCACGCAAACGGTTACGTCATGACGCAAACGATGACGCAATGATGCAGCACCAGTCGGGCTCTGGGCGGTGTGAACAGAGCCGGAGCTAAACCGAAGAACCGTTTCTGAACCTGAAAAGCTCTAGCACGGAGCTTGAACCGGAGTTGCGTTGGTGTGAATGAGGTATCTGTCTCTGGTTCTCTGGTTCTCTGTCTCTGATCTGTCTCTGGTTCTTTGTCTCTGATCTGTCTCTGGTTCTCTGTCTCTGATCTGTCTCTGGTTCTCTGTCTCTGGTTCTGGTTCTCTAGTTCTCTGTCTCTGGTTCTCTGGTTCTGGTTGTCTGTCTCTGGTTCTGGTTCTGGTTCTCTAGTTCTCTGTCTCTGGTTCTCTGTCTCTGATCTCTCTCTGGTTCTCTGTCTCTGGTTTTCTGTCTCTGGTTGTCTGTCTCTGGTTCTGGCTCTCTGTCTCTGATCTGTCTCTGGTTGTCTGTCTCTGGTTCTGGCTCTCTGTCTCGGATCTGTCTCTGGTTCTCTGTCTCTGATCTGTCTCTGGTTCTCTGGTTCTGGTTCTCTGTCTCTGGTTGTCTGTCTCTGGTTCTGGCTCTCTGTCTCTGGTTGTCTGTCTCTGGTTGTCTGTCTCTGGTTCTCTGGTTCTCTGTCTCTGGTTGTCTGTCTCTGGTTCTCTGTCTCTGATCTGTCTCTGGTTCTCTTTCTCTGGTTCTGTGTCTCTGGTTGTCTGTCTCTGGTTCTCTGTCTCTGATCTGTCTCTGGTTCCCCCTCTCTGGTTCTCTGTCTCTGGTTCTCTGGTTCTGGTTGTCTGTCTCTGGTTCTGGCTCTCTGTCTCTGGTTCTCTGTCTCTGGTTCTCTGGTTCTGGTTGTCTGTCTCTGGTTCTGGCTCTCTGTCTCTGGTTCTCTGTCTCTGGTTCTCTGGTTCTGGTTGTCTGTCTCTGGTTCTGGCTCTCTGTCTCTGTTTCTCTGTCTCTGGTTCTCTGTCTCTGATCTGTCTCTGGTTCTCTGTCTCTGATCTGTCTCTGGTTCTCTGGTTCTTGATATACTGACCCTGTAATAATGTGTTCAGGTGGAGGAGAGGCCGGACAGAGACCTCCTGGACAAGGTGAGTGTCTCTTTATGGGTTAGGGTTATTAATGAGTGACAGTAACAGTAACAGTGAGTTTGTCCCCTTAGGGCTCCCGTACGGCCTCCACCCTATCAGCAGCCACGCTGGCCTCTCTGGGCGGAGCCTCGTCTCGCAGAGGAAGCTGTGACACCTCCGTCTCCGTGGAAACAGAGGCCTCCATCAGGGACATCAAGGTCAAGACCATATACATCAATAATAATAACAATCATAATGTTGTTGTTGTTGTTGTTGTTGTGTAGGACTCCCTGCTGGAGGTGGAGGAGCGCTACAGTCATCATAATGTTGTTGTTGTTGTGTAGGACTCCCTGCAGGAGGCGGAGGAGCGCTACAGTCATCATAATGTTGTTGTTGTTGTGTAGGACTCCCTGCAGGAGGTGGAGGAGCGCTACAGTCATCATAATGTTGTTGTTGTTGTGTAGGACTTCCTGCTGGAGGTGGAGGAGCGCTACAGTCATCATAATGTTGTTGTTGTTGTGTAGGACTCCCTGCAGGAGGTGAGGAGCGCTACAGTCATCATAATGTTGTTGTTGTTTGTGTAGGACTCCCTGCTGGAGGTGGAGGAGCGCTACAGTCATCATAATGTTGTTGTTGTTGTGTAGGACTTCCTGCTGGAGGCGGAGGAGCGCTACAGTCATCATAATGTTGTTGTTGTTGTGTAGGACTTCCTGCTGGAGGTGGAGGAGCGCTACAGTCATCATAATGTTGTTGTTGTTGTGTAGGACTCCCTGCAGGAGGTGGAGGAGCGCTACAGTCATCATAATGTTGTTGTTGTTGTGTAGGACTCCCTGCAGGAGGCGGAGGAGCGCTACAGTCATCATAATGTTGTTGTTGTTGTGTAGGACTCCCTGCAGGAGGTGGAGGAGCGCTACAGTCATCATAATGTTGTTGTTGTTGTGTAGGACTCCCTGCAGGAGGCGGAGGAGCGCTACAGTCATCATAATGTTGTTGTTGTTGTGTAGGACTCCCTGCTGGAGGCGGAGGAGCGCTACAGTCATCATAATGTTGTTGTTGTTGTGTAGGACTTCCTGCTGGAGGCGGAGGAGCGCTACAGTCATCATAATGTTGTTGTTGTTGTTGTTGTTGTGTAGGACTTCCGAATGGAGGTGGAGGAGCGCTACAGTCATCATAATGTTGTTGTTGTTGTGTAGGACTCGCTGCAGAGGCCTGTACTACGAAGCCGGTTCGACCTAACCTGGATCTGTTTGAGTTAGCCGGTTGGCCTAATCCAAAACACGCGCTCTCGCTAAGCTTCTCCTACGACGCGGGTTATCAAGTGGATCGCTCAAGCCAGCCGTGTCCTATCTAGTTAGGGGCGCGTTCACATGAAAGGGGCGGGGCTAGCAACATTTGACCAATCACAAACATGGAGAAGCGCACTGACAGCGCAGCGTCAGACTTCCTGAATGAAAAGTGAACTTTAATATTAGAAATATGAAGACGTTAAACTTTAAACATCCATGACTTAAACACTTGATCCAGGATCAAAGCCACATAGCTGCACCTGCGAGGTGAATACAGCTGGTAACAGAACAAGTGTTTGAATGCGTCCATTAACAGGTTTATGATATCACTGCCCCGTCTAAGACACGATCTGACTTTCATTACATTTGACTCCAGTGTTTCCTCAACTTAATGTGTTGCTTAAAATAATCCTTCTGCATACAGTATGTGACACTGTGAGTGTTGCACGGCCAGATCCGGCTCAGCTGACTCAGATAAGGAGATATATGATACATTATGATGTGATGTGATGTGATATGAATGATAATGGGACACATCCACGTCTGCACTCACAGTGCCGCGACTGTACGTAATGTCACTTTGATCCGGTTACTTGTGTTGTGGCAGATATTTCAGTAAGCTTTCTTAACGCTAATGTTATAATAGTCAGATTGCTCTGAAGATGGGAGGTGATATTCTATTCATGTTCACGTTCACACAGTCGCTGATTTCTGCCGGCCGTCTTTCCTGCAACGGCAGTTTCTCTGTGTTTCCTTTCTCCTGTAATATGACTTGATCGCTTTCAACTCCGCACACTGAGCTCTGATTGGTCAGCAGCGTGCTTTCACTGAGTTGATCTCTTAGCCTGCAACCAACTGCTCCGGACCAGGTTAGCCGCTCAGCATCAGTTACCATGGAGATCTAGCCCGCTAAGAAGAGAACCAGCGTCGTAGGACCGGAGACCCAGAGTTAACCTGAAGTTAGCTCGCTAAGAGAAACTCAGGCTTCGTAGTACAGGCCTCTGGAGGTGGAGGAGCGCTACAGTCATCATAATGTTGTTGTTGTTGTGTAGGACTCCCTGCAGGAGGTGGAGGAGCGCTACAGTCATCATAATGTTGTTGTTGTTGTGTAGGACTCCCTGCAGGAGGTGGAGGAGCGCTACAGGAAGGCCATGGTCTCCAACGCTCAGCTCCACAACCAGAAAACCTCCATGATGTTCCAGGTGGAGAATCTGAAGGAGGAGCTGAGCGACATGGAGGAGGAGCTGTGGGAGGAGAGGAGGAGGAGACAGGACAACAACAAGGTGTTTTGTTGTTGTTAATGAGGAGGAGCTGTGGGAGAGAGGATGAGCAGACAGTTGTTGTTGTTGTTGTTGTTGTTGTTTATCTCCGTGTTGTGTTCAGGAGCTGAGAGGCAGCGGCAGGCTGTTCTGTTCTTCAGTTCCAGTTCAGAGAGAGAGGGGACTCTGAGACGCTCCGAGGCGCTGACGGTCAGTGTATACACTATCTATCATATATATCATATAACATGTTCAGATAGACGAGACACAGAGACTCGGCTCTTCTCACTTCCTGTCTCTTTACTCACTGAGTAAATAACCTGATTCTGAGACTTTACTAACATTCACTATCTCTTTACCTTCCTCCTCCTCCTCTTCCTCCCCCTCCTCCTCCTCCTCTTCCTCTCAGGAGGTGTCAGAGTTGCGTTTGAGGAGCAGCTCTGACAGTAAGGAGGTTTCTGACCTGCAGGAGGTGCTGCAGTGGAAAGACCAGAAGATATCGGTACGCGTTTAAAAACACCACAGAAGAAGAAAACAGTTCATTTAAATCTTATCCGACTATAAAAAGAAAAAGATCCTCAGATTCTAAACTTTCCGACAGTCCTTGAACCAGGGCTCGAGCTTAAGGACGTCCCGTCGTCCGGGGCCGAAAGAAATAGTGTCGGGGAGGATAAAATGAAAGACGAATTTGGGACGAGAGTTAAAATAAAAATACCCTGCTAACTACGAACGGCGCTGAAAATGAAACTGACTGCACGTGTTGTGACAACCCCAACCCCAACCCCAACCCCAACCCCAACCCCAACCCCAACCCTAACCCTAACCCCAACCCCAACCCCAACCCCAACCCCAACCCTAACCCCAACCCCAACCCTAACCCTAACCCCAACCCCAACCCCAACCCTAACCCTAACCCCAACCCTAACCCCAACCCTAACCCCAACCCCAACCCTAACCCTAACCCTAACCCCAACCCTAACCCCAACCCCAACCCTAACCCTAACCCAACCCTAACCCCAACCCAACCCAACCCTAACCCCAACCCTAACCCTAGCACACAGTTATTAACCTCCATGTCAACATAAACCACACGCACTAAACATTTAGCAACCCGAAATACACACACACACACATACACACAAATACACAACACACCAAACACACACACAAATACACACACACACACACACCACAATACACACACACAAACACACACACACACACACACACGAATACACACACACACAAATACACACACACACACAAACACACACACACACAAATACACACACACACACACACGCACGCACGCACGCGCGCACGCACGCGCGCGCGCACGCACACACACGCACACAGTACGTAGCTACAGCTGTGCCCGGGTCTAGCTATGTCCTGAGTGTGTGTTTCGCGGGTTGAGTGATGGCATTCCGTGGAGGAATTCTGCGATTCTTTGCCGTGTCATCAGGAAACGCTCAGCAGACCCGGAGCCTGGAGCGCCGGCCTCTCTACTTGCTCCTCTTCATCCCCTCTGGGTAATGAGGCTGAGATGAGAAGTCTCCACCGTATAGTCCTGAGCAATATGCTGCGCCTCTCCCCATGTAGGGATGGGTACCGAGCCCCGGTATTAAACGGGCCCCGGGCCGGAATTATTAAAGACGGTGGTACCGTTAAGCTCCGACGTTATCTGACTTTTTATCGGAACTGGAGACATTTAAAAAATACATTTCATATGTATTATTGCTACATAAACATTATATTGCAGTTTTAGTGTCGCCAACTCCGTTTCTAATACGCATTAAGACTACAAAATGCGTCCATGATGTTTTTTCGATCTTAATTTCAATCTTCCCAATCCAGACGAGATCTCTCTCCCGTGTGTCTGCGAGGGGGCGGGCCGTTTGTAAAGGTCTCCTGACTGTGTTACAGACCGTCATCCTGGTTAGTGGTTGCTCTGGGTTCTGTCTTCAGGACAGAGTGTTGGATTTTTTTGATAATTGGATGGGACTTGATTGGATTCAATATTAGAGTAACTTTCTCGTTTGTGTGTTTTTTAAAATATTTTGGCCTTTGTTTGTGTTTGAGACTGATCCTCAAATAAAAGGTTGATGAATTATCATCTAATGATTTGTATGATGTTTTATTTATGTTAAAGGTCACTTTGAATGATTTGAACTAATGATAATGTAGAAAAACTAATATTTTAATTTCGGGACGGTTCCGGGAGGATGGTGAAAAAAGTTAGTCGAGAGCCCTGCCTTGAACGCATCATGTGAGACAAACGCTGCCATCAGGAAAAATACACAAATCTGACTTAAAATAATGTTATTTTGCCAAAGTAGTAGCTATGATGCAGGGCTTTTATTTTGAAGGGATATCATTTAAAGTCTCCATTTCTATAACTTCCTGTTTAACTTTCCTGTCCTGACTTATTAACGTCTGCTCTTTATTAACATGAACTAATATTTCTGTTTCCTCTGTTTACCTCCTGACTGCATGACTCCTCCTCCTCCTCCTCCTCCTCCTCCTCCTCCTCCTCCTCCTCCTCCTCCTCTCTCAGGCGTTAGAAAGACAGATAGAAATCTCCGACATCGTTCGTATCGAACGCGACCACCTCAGAGACGACGTCGTCCGACAGCGAGATTTACTGAAGGTGATGTCACTGTGATGTCACTGTGTGATGTCAGAGAGCCGGCCTCTGATTGGCTGCAGCTGACTGACTGACTGATGATTTCCTCCCCAACAGGAACACGGAGTGGTCATCTCTCCGGAGCTCCCAACCAATGGGGAGACAGGACAGGAGGATGAGGTCAACGCAGATTCTGCCTCCCGATTGGCTGAGGAGCCGTCACATGGCGGCAGAGAGAGCATGCTGGGTAAAAACCAATGAAACAGTGTTATTTGAATGTTCCCTAACCCACGCATGCCTCTGAACCCTTTGATTCCACGATGGTTTATAATCGTCCAGAAGAGTTTTATATCTTCTGGAATCAAGACCTCTCGTCGGTCCGGGCTAATTCCCGACATCTTTTCCCTTTGAGTCTCCGTCTCTAACCCTCTGCTCTGTTTGGTCCTCCAATGTCTTCTTCATGGTTTTTCAGGGAGAGATCGAGAACCAGGAGAAAGAAACGACACGACGTCCAACCGGAGACAGATTAACAACCGCTCCCGGTCTCTGGACAGCGTCCAAAGGAAGGGTTTTGATGAAGAGGACGGAGACAGAACCGAGGACACAAACACTGAGAAGATTCAGGACGGAGATCTGGTGTTAGGAAAGGCCCGATGTGTTGAAGAAGAGTCGACCTTTGAAAGCAGAACCGAACCCTCAAACCGAGACGTCCTTATGCTGGAAATGGAGCGCTCCTTTGACCATGAAATCTGCAAATCTATCCAAAGTTATCTGGGAGGAAGTCAGGTGTCTGTTAGCATAGCTTCAACGGAAGAAGTTGACAAATCCTCAACAGGTTCGATCATCACAACCGTTCAGCAGAAACAAAAACAACCCGTGACGGGGTACCCATCTTCAGACCGGGATTGTGCGCCAAACCGTTCGTCTGCTGTTGATCGTGTTCCCCAGCCGAAAAAGAACGATGAGAACAAGTACCAGGATGTAAGATGTTCAGAACAGGAAGGAGAACCTGATAGAGAAGAGTTTTCTTCAGAAGAATATCAAATAAAAGAGTTCTGTACTCCGACATCTGTGGACCGGTGCAGAGAAAATGAATGGGCTGAGCCTGGAGGTGACGGACCACGTTTAGAAGATACTGAAGCTCTCACAGATCTTATAGCAGGAGAAGAGTTGGTATTAACTTCCCAAAGTCCTGTTCACCAAAGACAAGCTTCAGGGAGTTTGGGAAGTACCCCCAACAAACAAAAAGCCCTTAAGGGGGATTTAATGTGCTCTGGTGTGTCCATAGATCAAGAATTTGAAAGTCACCTTTCAGATCTTGTGTTTCCACCAGCAGAGGAGGCGACCGCTGGGGGGAAGTCTGGTACACCTGAGAAACCAGAAGACAGGGGGGTTAATGAAGAAGGTAAAGAAGCTCCAGACAAGTCCTCTGAGAGTCCGAAGTCTTCCTCCCAGATATGGAGGGACTGGAGCTGTCTGGAGAACATGATCCACAGCATGCTGAGCTCTTTCCTTGAGCAAAATCCCGGCTTTGCAGCTGAAATCTCCAGGATTTTCCCAGAAGTCCCAGAGTCTCTCGACAGGTGGATTTCAGATTTCGAAGAGACGGTGAAGATCGTCGCGGAAAACTTGTCGGAGCAGCTCGAGGCGATGGAGCAAGAACGAACCGGAGGAAGTGAAAAAAAAGAAGGTGCTGCTGGACTCACAAGGGTTTTAAAAGACTGCGGAGGGTTGGAGGGTCCTCCTGAAGCTCCTGATGTCTCTGTGGACTCAAAGAAGGTCTGTGAAGATGACCAGGATCATCCTGACCAAGATTCCCCTCGGAACACCTCAGGAAGTAAAGCCAGCGTTTCTTCTTTCACACCGGACGTCTCCGAGTCCTCTCCAGACGTCACACCTCTGAAGATCTCTGTAGTCCACGCTGAGGAGGTGAAGCACAGCTGGTCCGAGGAGTCCGTCTTCATCAAGTTGTTCTTCAGGGAACCGGAGGAAGTGGTGGAGGCTAAGAAGCCCAAGGCATTCTCCTCTGGATCTGTGAGCTCCTTCAGGAGGTTCGTAGAGATCACAGTTGAGGAGATCAGAGTGATGGTTCTGCCGGAGCTGCTGCTGATGAGCCTGCAGGACGGGAGGGTGGAGGAACTGAACAAGATGATAAACACCAAGTCCGAGGAGCACCGGGAGGATCAGGAGAACCAGGAGGACCAGGAAAATCAGGAGAACCAGAAGGATCAGGAGGATCAGGAGAATCAGGAGGACCAGAAGAACCAGGAGGATCAGGAGGACCAGAAGAACCAGGAGGATCAGGAGGATCAGGAGGACCAGAAGGACCAGAAGGACCAAAAGAACCAGGAGGATCAGGAGGACCAGAAGAATCAGGAGGACCAGAAGAACCAGGAGGACCAGAAGAACCAGGGGGACCAGGAGAACCAGGAGGATCAGGAGGACCAGGGGGACCAGAAGAACCAGGGGGACCAGGAGAACCAGGAGGACCGAGGCCTGGACAGCTGTGAGGAGGTGGACGAGGAGTGGATGATGGGGATGATGTAGAAGGAGTTGGTCCGGTGGTGTGAAGGATTCAATAAACTAAAAATAAAGTTCTGTTGTTATTTGAATAAAGTTGAATTAGCCGGGAGTTCAGAGGGAAATGATTTATTGAACAAACGTAATCCTGGTTTTGCACAATTTGGGGAAAAACTGATCATTTTTGTTTTGCGATAATGGACCGTTGACCCTGTTCTTTCTGTAGCCGATCATTTCCACACAACTACAGCTTATTGAGATTTTTGCTGCTGCTCCTCACTGGTGCTCAGGGAGAACTCGACTCACGTCCCTCTGTGGTTATTTGATCAACTGTTGAGAAATGGTTGTGGTTGGGGATGAAAAAGGTGAACTGAGATGTGTTTAGTTAACTTTCCTGACTTGAAACCAGTTGGCCACGATGATAACACCGTAATGCCCTGAACTCTGCGGTCTGTTTTAATTCACGAGTTGTCAGGTGTGCTAAAGTTCTTAATGTCATTTCTTAAACTCTTTCAATAAAGAATCAGCTCATCTCTTCGTGGCTCGTCTAAAAACTCTTCATTTCCTTTATAACGTCTGCTGCTACGTCTCTTAATAAATACAATATATGGAATTATTCATACGGTTAAAAATGCATTAAAAGCCAACAAATAAACGCATTTAAATGTCCATAATAAATCAAATTATAATCGGTTAACAACTGAGTGTAATATTTTTTTACCACAACTGGCCAAACTTATTAATAAAAATAAAATGTGGGGTTCCTCAGGGCTCTGCTCTCGTGCCACTATATTTAAAGAATGTTGAAGCTGCATTTATTGGTTTTCTTTGCTTTTCAGTTACAGATACTAAGAGTTAGTTTTGTGTTTCAGAACTTCGTCTGAAGAAACTGTTCGAGGAACGAGAGAGCTTACAGGATCAGGTGATGCTTCTATTTAAACGGAATAATCATCCAACAGGTGCGTGATAGTAATGAGGTGTGTGGTGTGTGTTGTGTTCAGGTGCGTGATATTAATGAGGTGTGAGGTGTGTGTTATTAATGAGGTGTGTGTTGTGTGTTGTGTTCAGGTGCGTGATATTAATGAGGTGCGTGATATTAATGAGGTGCGTGATATTAATGAGGTGTGAGGTGTGTGTTGTGTTCAGGTGCGTGATATTAATGAGGTGCGTGTTATTAATGAGGTGTGAGGTGTGTGTTGTGTTCAGGTGCGTGATATTAATGAGGTGTGTGTTGTGTTCAGGTGCGTGATATTAATGAGGTGTGAGGTGTGTGTTGTGTTCAGGTGCGTGATATTAATGAGGTGTGAGGTGTGTGTTGTGTTCAGGTGTGTGATAGTAATGAGGTGTGTGGTGTGTGTTGTGTTCAGGTGCGTGATATTAATGAGGTGTGTGGTGTGTGTTGTGTTCAGGTGCGTGATATTAATGAGGTGTGAGGTGTGTGTTGTGTTCAGGTGTGTGATATTAATGAGGTGTGAGGTGTGTGTTGTGTTCAGGTGCGTGATATTAATGAGGTGTGAGGTGTGTGTTGTGTTCAGGTGCGTGATATTAATGAGGTGTGAGGTGTGTGTTGTGTTCAGGTGCGTGATATTAATGAGGTGTGAGGTGTGTGTTGTGTTCAGGTGCGTGATATTAATGAGGTGTGAGGTGTGTGTTGTGTTCAGGTGCGTGATATTTGTGAGGTGTGTGTTGTGTTCAGGTGTGTGTTGTGTTCAGGTGCATGATATTAATGAGGTGTGAGGTGTGTGTTATTAATGAGGTGTGTGTTATTAATGAGGTGTTTGTTGTGTGTTGTGTTCAGGTGCGTGATAGTAATGAGGTGTGAGGTGTGTGTTGTGTTCAGGTGCGTGATAGTAATGAGGTGTGAGGTGTGTGTTATTAATGAGTTGTGTGTTGTGTTCAGGTGCGTGATATTAATGAGGTGCGTGATATTAATGAGGTGTGAGGTGTGTGTTGTGTTCAGGTGCGTGATATTAATGAGGTGTGAGGTGTGTGTTGTGTTCAGGTGCGTGATATTAATGAGGTGTGAGGTGTGTGTTGTGTTCAGGTGCGTGATATTAATGAGGTGTGAGGTGTGTGTTGTGTTCAGGTGCGTGATATTTGTGAGGTGTGTGTTGTGTTCAGGTGTGTGTTGTGTTCAGGTGCATGATATTAATGAGGTGTGAGGTGTGTGTTATTAATGAGGTGTGTGTTATTAATGAGGTGTTTTGTTGTTGTGTTCAGGTGCGTGATAGTAATGAGGTGTGTGGTTGTGTTGTGTTCAGGTGCGTGATATTAATGAGGTGTGAGGTGTGTGTTATTAATGAGGTGTGTGTTATTAATGAGGTGTTTGTTGTGTGTTGTGTTCAGGTGCGTGATAGTAATGAGGTGTGAGGTGTGTGTTGTGTTCAGGTGAGTGATATTAATGAGGTGTGAGGTGTGTGTTATTAATGAGTTGTGTGTTGTGTTCAGGTGCGTGATATTAATGAGGTGTGAGGTGTGTGTTGTGTTCAGGTGCGTGATATTAATGAGGTGCGTGATATTAATGAGGTGTTCAGGTGTGTGTTGTGTTCAGGTGTGTGTTGTGTTCAGGTGTGTGTTGTGTTCAGGTGTGTGTTGTGTTCAAGTGTGTGTTGTGTGTCTTGTGTTCAAGTGTGTGTTGTGTTCAGGTGTGTGTTGTGTTCAGGTGTGTGGTGTGTGTTGTGTTCAGGTGTGTGTTGTGTTCAGGTGTGTGTTATTGATGAGGTGTGTGTTGAGTTCAGGTGTGTGTTATTGATGAGGTGTGTGTTGTGTTCAGGTGTGTGTTGTGTTCAGGTGTGTGTTGTGTTCAGGTGTGTGTTGAGTTCAGGTGTGTGTTATTGATGAGGTGTGTGTTGTGTTCAGGTGTGTGTTGTGTTCAGGTGTGTGTTGTGTTCAGGTGTGTGTTGTGTTCAAGTGTGTGTTGTGTTCAGGTGTGTGTTATTGATGAGGTGTGTGTTGAGTTCAGGTGTGTGTTGTGTTCAGGTGTGTGTTGAGTTCAGGTGTGTGTTGAGTTCAGGTGTGTGTTATTGATGAGGTGTGTGTTGTGTTCAGGTGTGTGTTGAGTTCAGGTGTGTGTTATTGATGAGGTGTGTGTTGTGTTCAGGTGTGTGTTGTGTTCAGGTGTGTGTTGAGTTCAGGTGTGTGTTATTAATGAGGTGTGTGTTGTGTTCAGGTGTGTGTTGAGTTCAGGTGTGTGTTATTAATGAGGTGTGTGTTGTGTTCAGGTGTGTGTTGTGTTCAGGTGTGTGTTATTGATGAGGTGTGTGTTGAGTTCAGGTGTGTGTTGTGTTCAGGTGTGTGTTGTGTTCAGGTGTCTGTTGTGTTCAGGTGTGTGTTGTGTTCAGGTGTGTGTTATTGATGAGGTGTGTGTTGAGTTCAGGTGTGTGTTGTGTTCAGGTGTGTGTTATTGATGAGGTGTGTGTTGAGTTCAGGTGTGTGTTGTGTTCAGGTGTGTGTTGAGTTCAGGTGTGTGTTGTGTTCAGGTGTTTGTTATTAATGAGGTGTGTGTTGTTTCAGGTGTGTGTTGTGTTCAGGTGTGTGTTATTGATGAGGTGTGTGTTGAGTTCAGGTGTGTGTTGTGTTCAGGTGTGTGTTGTGTTCAGGTGTGTGTTGTGTTCAGGTGTCTGTTGTGTTCAGGTGTGTGTTGTGTTCAGGTGTGTGTTGTGTTCAGGTGTGTGTTGTGTTCAGGTGTGTGTTGTGTTCAGGTGTGTGTTATTGATGAGCTGTGTGTTGTGTTCAGGTGTGTGTTATCGATGAGGTGTGTGTTGTGTTCAGGTGTGTGTTGTGTTCAGGTGTGTGTTATTGATGAGGTATGTGTTGTGTTCAGGGGTGTGTTGTGTTCAGGTGTGTGTTGAGTTCAGGTGTGTGTTGTGTTCAGGGGTGTGTTGTGTTCAGGTGTGTGTTATTGATGAGGTATGTGTTGTGTTCAGGTGTGTGTTGTGTTCAGGTGTGTGTTGTGTTCAGGTGTGTGTTGTGTTCAGGTGTTTGTTATTAATGAGGTGTGTGTTGAGTTCAGGTGTGTGTTTTTAATGAGGTGTGTGTTGAGTTCAGGTGTGTGTTGTGTTCAGGTGTGTGTTATTGATGAGGTGTGTGTTGAGTTCAGGTGTGTGTTGTGTTCAGGTGTGTGTTATTGATGAGGTGTGTGTTGAGTTCAGGTGTGTGTTGTGTTCAGGTGTGTGTTGAGTTCAGGTGTGTGTTGTGTTCAGGTGTTTGTTATTAATGAGGTGTGTGTTGTGTTCAGGTGTGTGTTGTGTTCAGGTGTGTGTTATTGATGAGGTGTGTGTTGAGTTCAGGTGTGTGTTGTGTTCAGGTGTGTGTTGTGTTCAGGTGTCTGTTGTGTTCAGGTGTGTGTTGTGTTCAGGTGTGTGTTGTGTTCAGGTGTGTGTTGTGTTCGGGTGTGTGTTGTGTTCAGGTGTGTGTTGTGTTCAGGTGTGTGTTATTGATGAGCTGTGTGTTGTGTTCAGGTGTGTGTTATCGATGAGGTGTGTGTTGTGTTGAGGTGTGTGTTGTGTTCAGGTGTGTGTTGTGTTCAGGTGTGTGTTATTGATGAGGTGTGTGTTGTGTTCAGGTGCGTCTGTTGAAGTCTGAGCTGGACCAGAGGAGCGGTTCAGGTTCTGAGGGTCTGCAGAACGGGCTGGACCCTCACCTGCTGGACCTCCAGAGTGAGAACCTCCCCGTCTTCTTCTTCTTCTCTTTGATTTGAAGGAGCTTTCTGATGAAAGGTGTTCTGTGTTCCTCAGGAGACGCCAACCGGCAGATCAGTGACCTGAAGTTCAAGCTGGTGAAGTCTGAACAGGAAGTGACCACTCTGGAGCAAAATGTACCTGTTAACACAATAAAAGACTTCAGGACAGGTGTTATCTTCAGGTGATCTAACTGTGTCTCCTGTCAGGTGATCCGTCTGGACGGACAGGTGTCCAGGTACAAGGGGGCGTCAGAAAACGCAGAAAAGATCGAAGACGAGTTGAAGGTCGAGAAGAGGAAGCTGCAGAGAGAGGTCTTTATTATTACCATCTTTATTATCTGTTATCTGTGTGACTACCCGATCTGCATCCCTACCCGATCTGCATCCCTGCCCGACCTGCATCCCATCCCGATCTGCATCCCTGCCCGATCTGCATCCCTGCCCGATCTGCATCCCATCCCGATCTGCATCCCTACCCGATCTGCATCCCTGCCCGACCTGCATCCCATCCCGATCTGCATCCCTGCCCGATCTGCATCCCTGCCCGATCTGCATCCCTGCCCGATCTGCATCCCTACCCGATCTGCATCCCTACCCGATCTGCATTCCATCCCGATCTGCATCCCTGCCCTATCTGCATCCCTGCCCGACCTGCATTCCATCCCGATCTGCATCCCTGCCCGATCTGCATCCCATCCCGATCTGCATCCCATCCCGATCTGCATCCCATCCGATCTGCATCCCACCCGATCTGCATCCCTGCCCGATCTGCATCCCATCCCGATCTGCATCCTCCCTGCCCGATCTGCATCTCTGCCCGATCTGCATCCCTGCCCGATCTGCATCCCATCCGATCTGCATCCCATCCCGATCTGCATCCCTGCCCGATCTGCATCCCATCCCGATCTGCATCCCTCCCTGCCCGATCTGCATCTCTGCCCGATCTGCATCCCTGCCCGATCTGCATCCCATCCCGATCTGCATCCCTGCCTGACCGATCTGCATCCCTGCCTGACCGATCTGCATCCCTGCCCGATCTGCATCCCTGCCCGATCTGCATCCCATCCCGATGAGCATCCCATCCCGATCTGCATCCCTGCCCGATCTGCATCCCTGCCTGACCGATCTGCATCCCTGACTGACCGATCTGCATCCCTGCCTAACCGATCTGCATCCTTGACCGATCTGCATCCCTGCCCGATCTGCATTCCTGCCCGATCTGCATCCCTGCCTGATCTGCATCCCTGCCCGATCTGCATCCCATCCCGATCTGCATCCCTCCATGCCCCATCTGCATCTCTGCCCGATCTGCATCCCTGCCCGATCTGCATCCCATCCCGATCTGCATCCCATCCCGATCTGCATCCCTACCTGATCTGCATCCCTACCTGATCTGCATCCCTACCCGATCTGCATCCCATCCCGATCTGCATCCCTGCCCGATCTGCATCCCATCCCGATCTGCATCCCATCCCGATCTGCATCCCTGCCCGATCTGCATCCCTGCCTGCCCGATCTGCATCCCTGCCTGACCGATCTGCATCCCTGCCTGACCGATCTGCATCCCTGCCCAATCTGCATCCCTCCCTGCCCGATCTGCATCCCTGCCCGATCTGCATCCCATCCCGATCTGCATCCCATCCCGATCTGCATCCCATCCCGATCTGCATCCCATCCCGATCTGCATCCCTGCCCGATCTGCATCCCTGCCTGACCGATCTGCATCCCTGCCTGACCGATCTGCATCCCTGCCTAACCGATCTGCATCCCTGCCTGACCGATCTGCATCCCTGACCGATCTGCATCCCTGCCCGATCTGCATCCCTCCCTGACCGATCTGCATCCCATCCCGATCTGCATCCCTGCCCGATCTGCATCCCTGCCCGACCGATCTGCATCCCTGCCTAACCGATCTGCATCCCTGCCTAACCGATCTGCATCCCTGCCTAACCGATCTGCATCCCTGACCGATCTGCATCCCTGCCCGATCTGCGTCCCTGCCCGATCTGCATCCCTGCCCGATCTGCATCCCTGCCCGATCGGCATCCCATCACGATCTGCATCCCTGCCCGATCTGCATCCCAGCCCGATCTGCATCCCTCCCTGACCGATCTGCATCCCTGCCCGATCTGCATCCCTGCCCGATCTGCATCCCATCACGATCTGCATCCCATCACGATCTGCATCCCATCCCGATCTGCAGGGATGGGATGCAGATCGGGTAGTCACAATCTGTATTATTTATTATCTTTAATATCTTTATTTATTATCTTCATTAACTATTATCTCTATTATCTTTATCTTTATATAAATATTTCTAAACGTCCGTCTGTATTTATTTATTTACTTGTTTATTTATTAGTATTTATTGACTCATGTCTGAATGAATGTATTTTCTCTGTGTAGCTGCGCTGCGCTCTGGACCGAGTGGACGAGCTGGAGGTTAATAATTCCCACCTCCTCAAACGCCTCGACAAGATGAAGGCCAATCGCAGCGCCCTGCTCAACCAGCAGTGACCCCCCCGCCTCCATCAACCAGCAGTGACCCCCCCGCCTCCATCAACCAGCAGTGACCCCCCCCATCAACCAGCAGTGACCCCCCCCACCCCCATCAACCAGCAGTGACCCCCCCCCCCCCCATTAACCAGCAGTGACCCCCCCCTAAAGAGAGAGGACCCCCCCCCCATCACCTGGCAGTTCACCTGAATCGGACCATCTCTTGAACAGCTGTGATAATCGACGGTAAACTCCGCCCACCTGTCCTCCAGGTGTTTAAAACAAACATCCTCTTTCAGCACTTCCTGTTTCCTTCACACTATTCTAACTTTATTTTTGAAAGGGTGTGTGTCTCTGGGTGGAGACGCTCTGGTTTCCTGTGTTTTCACGGTGGGGGGGGTGGGGTGGATGTTTTGCAGCTGGTGGAAGAAGAAGGGATGAAGTGGCAGAAATGCTGGATTTTCAAAATAAAAGCTCTAGAGACCCTAGACGAGCAGAGGAGGAATATATTTTCTGTGAGGCGTTCGAGGACCAGATGGGAAATGGAGGATCAGACATTTTGGAAATATTTTCGTTTGGAGTTCGGGATTTAAAGACACGCTGGAACTTCAAAATAAAAGCCCGGCTCTGAGAGTTGAAGAGATTTATTTTATTTTATGACGGAGAAACTTTTATTCTGAGACGTTTGAGGACCGGAAGGAAAATCTGCAAAATGTGAAGAATCCCCTCGTGCTGGATTGACCCTGCAGGCCACCGTAGATCTGGACCTTCCTCTTATCATTTTATTTTATTTTGGCGGGGTGCAGGTGACGGAGGGTTCCTGTGAAAATAAGCTGAACAATCAATATTATATCCTTTGACCTTTATTTTGAAGGGCAACACACCTGTGCCCGAACACCTGGAGTTTAATATTCTCTGTTTACAGAAACACATATCGCTTCATATCAAATACATAATTTACTCGAATATAATAACAAATACAGAAAAACATTGAATTATTAATTACGTTTTTCAGATTAAATATCTAAAGGAAAATATTGTTTCATGTTTAATTTAAAATGTAATGTTTGGGCACAGGTGTGTTGATCAGACTCTACAGTATGAATATAATAATGAGTTAATAACGTGTTAATAAGGTGTTCATAACGTGTTCATGCAATAACTGTTGTCTGAATGCTCCACTTCTTCTGCAGGCCAGGTGCTTTTATTTTGGAGGGGTGTCAGCACTGTGCAATATTCCATGTAACACTATATACCAGATATATATAAACAGTATGTGAGCAGATGAGGATTCTGGGTTTGAACATATTAAACTCATTAAAACGTGTGTGTGTGTGTGTGTGTGTGTGTGTGTGTGTGTGTGTGTGTGTGTGTGTGTGTGTGTGTGTGTGTGTGTGTGTGTGTGTGTGTGTGTGTGTGTGTGTGTGTGTGTGTGTGTGTGTGTGTGTGTGTGTGTGTGTGTGTGTGTGTGTGTGTGTGTGTGTGTGTGTGTGTGTGTGTGTGTGTGTGTGTGTTGCTGTCAAGCTGGAATGAACACAACAAACAGGTACCCTCTCTAACAGGTCTGTGGTGCAACACACACTATATACAATGGTGAATTATGTCCCATAATGTTCCACCACACAAGCCCCCCCAGAATTCACCCATACACAAAGTCTGTGTGGCGGGGGGGAACGACAGACTCCGGAGAACGGGAGGCGACCTCCGCAGGGGCGGCCGCTGGGAGGGGTGGGACCGGAACCGCAGGCCCCAATTCGGTGACAGGGGTCAAGACCGTCGCGGAGGCCGTGCCAGCACCGACGGCTGGTCCAAGTCCAGGTGAGCAGCCTTCACCCGGTCCACCGAGATGTGCTCGGCCTTGCCACCCAGGTCGACCACTAAATGCTTGCCCCCATGTTCCAAGTCCCGGAAAGGCCCGTCGTAAGGGGGCTGCAGGGGGCCTCCGTGAGCGTCGTGCCGGATGAACACGTGCTCCGCCGAGCGAAGCTCCACGGGAACCCGTGACACCCGAGTGCCGTGCTGAGCAGTCGGGATCAGAGCAAAAGCCTTAGCGGCGTCCTGCAGGAAAACTCGCGGGGCCGTCGCCGATCAGGGGCCCGATGGGTTGGGGAGGAAATCCCCTGGAACCCTCAGCGGCTGACCGTAGACCATCTCAGCCGTGGAGCACTGCAGATCCTCCTTAGGCGCGGTCCTCAGACCCAGCATAGCCCTGAGGGCCGCCTTCATGGAGCGACGGAAACACTTGCAGAGGCCGTTGGCCTGAGGGTGATAAGCGGTTGTCCGATGGAGCTTAACCCCCAAACCCCCGGCCACGGCGTTCCAGAGCTCGGATGTGAACTGCGAACCACGGTCTGAGGAAATGTCTGACGGGGTGCTGAAACGACACACCCATGTCGCAATGAAGGCCCGGGCTATGTCAGCCGCCGCTGGCGACGTGAGTGGGACCGCCTCCGGCCAACGGGTCGTCCTGTCCACCATAATTAGGAGGTAGGTAATACCCTGGGAGGAGGGTAATGGACCAACCAGATCGATGTTGACATGGTCAAACCCCCTCTCAGGCACTAGGAATTGCTCCAGGGGGGCCTTCGTGTGGCGGTGCACCTTAGCACGCTGGCAAGCTACGCATGTGCCGGCCCAAGCCCTCACTTCCTTTTTGAGCCCCCGCCAGACGAACTTCGCGGCCACCATCTTCACCGAAGGCTTTCCCGCCGGGGTTCGACAGGTTGTGCACTGCCTCGAACAGGGAGCGCCTATAGCTGGTGGGAACGACTGGATGCGGCTGGCCGTGGAGACGTCACACAGGAGAGTAACGCCTGCGTCGCCGAAAACCACATCCACGGCCTGGACGCCGGGTCCGTGACCTGGTCCGCTGCCATGCGGTATAGTCGAGGCCCAACTGGACGGCCCCGATGACGACCCTGGAGGACGGACTAAAGACCTCCAGCATGTCTCCCTAACATGTGCACTTAGGTTATTTACATCCTCCAGGAAAGCGACCGGGAAATGCACCTGTCTTTGGCGGCTCCAAGACCCCCAAAGGACGGACTAAAGACCTTCAGCATGTGTCCCTAACATGTGCACTTCCATAACCTTGCACACCGTGAGTGCCCGGGTACCCGCTCTTAAGCACTCCCCCACGGACTAAACCCAGATATTCACACCCGCCAGAACCTCATGCCCCTGGTAATCCTAAAAGGGGCATGGATTTTGTGGTGCTTTACTGCCCGCCCCTCAGCATCCAAATTCGGCCTCCTTATTGGCACCACCACCCCTTCTGGGCTGGAGGTTCACACACTTTAACTTTCTTTCACCCTCCTCTGCCTTACACCTCCTCCGCCAACACTTATCCACTCCTCACAGGGTTCAGCACCAAGGAGTGCGCCTCCCCGGTGCTGATGGAAAGTGGCACTTTAGCTGCCCCTGGGAACCTTAATGCTGCCCGCCCGCCTGCCCCTCAGCATCCAACTTCGGGCTTCTTATTGGCACCACCACCCCTTCAGTGGGGACACCCGGGACTGGGCAGTGCCCCAGGTAGAAGGAACCAGGTTAAACGGCCCAAAACTGAAGAAAAAAGAAAATAAATCGATCCGGGCCAAAAGGGTGAAAATGAAAAAAGTATCCGAAAATAGTGCCTCATAATGCGGGTAGGGTCCCCTGTCAACTCCCTTACATTGCTCCAGAGGCACATTTGTCAGTCAACTTTTGTGAGAACCAGGCTGGGGGGTCTTGAGGCACAAAATAAGGCTGACCCATAGTGCATGGTGAGCGGACACTTCACCTCCGTGTTTGCAGACAGCCGGTTTTTTTCGTGCAGACGGAAGTCCAAAATGTATGGATGAACATTTTTGACGGAGAAGGGGAAATGAAGCCCCGGACACTTTTCCACTTCTCCGTTGCAACTTACAACGGAGAAGGGGAAAAAAGGGCCCGAAGCGCCGAAGGGTTGAGCTTTTCATTTCCCCTTCTCCGTTGGCAATTAGTCATTTTTTCGACAAATTTTCAAAACTTCATTTTTGATTATTTTAAGATATAATTAACCGTTTTCTTCACTTTTTTCTTCTTTCCACGGGTGGGTGCGCATGGCAGGCCGCCTATGAGCACCCAAATTTGGCCTGGAACCTCCAGGATTTGTGGGCTAAGCTCCATAAACTCACAAAATCGACCAGAAATGTCACTTTTCTAGCCCAAAATATATCATACAAATACGTTTAAATGGTGAAAGGTACAATTGTGCTCCGAATTACCCGGAATTTGATTTATATAGCCCCATGATAGTGATTAAAAATCGTTTTCATGGAATAAAGTGTTAAAATGCCTGATTAAAGCATATGCAGGGTCCCAGTGAGCTCCAGAGCATGTGCATTGTTTCAGGGAACCATAATAATGATAAAATAAATCATTTAAATGCAAAAATAATTATTTTAAATCATTTTAGGGGAAAAAGTGTGGAGAGAACCTCACTTTCCAAGGCAGAAATAGTGATTAAAATGCGGGGAAACTGTCTTAAATATGGACGTAGAGTAGCCAGAGAACCAGGCTGCAGCACCTGGAGGAAGAGGGGGAGAGGGGAGTGCTTTAGTATGGCTCAGAAAGTGAGGTGCTGCTTTCTGGTTCATGTCCAATTGAAGGAACTTATTTAACATTGAAACGGTCCCTGCAATGTTGTACATTGCAGGGACCGTTTCAATGCAAAATAGGTTCCTTTAAATGGACACAAACATATTTCCACAATGCATTGACATTTGGAGCTGATATTTGAACGGTGATATATAGGCCGCCATATGATGTATTGGTGTGAAAATTGAGACATTTGGACAATGTCAAATATTTATAAACGTCGCAGGGATTACAAACTTGGTATAGGGACAGGTGGTACCCGCTGCAGCACACACACAGTTTGGGGGTCAGGCATACTTGTTTACCCGTTTAAAGCGCGTTTCATCATAAATACACTTTTTCTTTTTTTTCCCCCAAGTGCAGCAAAGATATTACACGGTCTTAGAGCGCCCCCTACTGGAAAATGTAAATATTGCATTTTGTGTCACTTTCACGATGCTCCTGCCATTGGCTGGAGATTTGGCCAAAATGTGTATATGAAGTGGACGTCTCAATGCAATTGAGAGGACATTTGAACACATACGGGAGAATTTTCATGTTAACTCTGTCCATAAGGAGGTAGTTTCCCTTACTAACTCACTATTAAGTGTTATGCTGCGTTCACACCGGACGCGATGCGATGTTTGGGGGCGGCGCGATTACATGTAAAGTCAATGCAGAGACGCGGACAGACGCAAATTTGCTCCGACGGCGAGCATGAAGCGGTGGACGCGAATTCCGCTGCGCGATTGAAAGGGGCCGCGATAAACGCTCAAGTTCAATTTTTTCAACTCGAGCGTCATATTTGCGTGACGCGATCTCGTGGTAGCCAATCAGCGGTGAGGATCTCAGCCTGCCGTCACTGACGTTCAACCAGAAAACATCAGCCGTTAGCTGTTAGCAGTTAGCACACAGAGCTCACAGCTCCTCATATCTGTTCAGAAACTAGACAGAAGTTAAACAAGTCCAAACCACAGCCTGTCTGTGTCATGGAGAATACAGTCGCTGCTTTATTTATGTCTGTAGGCCGTTGTTGTGAGTGTGGACGGAGCATATACTGCGTTAGCTTAGCCTGGTCGATCGATCTTCAGAAAACAAGCATTTTAAAAGGTTTTTCGCCTGCCGTCTGTCTGCAGGCTTGTCAAAGCATTAATTCATCAATCAATCAATCAATGTTTATTTATATAGCCCAATATCACAAATGTTACATTTGTCTCAGTGGACTTCACAGTTTGTACAGAATATCAGTATGACAATACGACCCCCTCTGTCCTGAGACCCTCACATCGTACAAGGAAACACTTCCAGAGAAAAACCCACAGTTTAAAGGGAACATGAGAGAAACCTCAGGGAGAGCAACAGAGGAGGGATCCCTCTCCCAGGACGGACAGACTGCAATAGATGCCGTGTGTAAATCGAAGAGATAATACATTTACAGCGTAGGCAGACCAAATGTTTGGAAATGCACGTGTCTATAATAAGAAGATGAATCCACGAGGATGTCAACAATCCTGTGGGAGCCATCAGGGAAGTAGTATGATGAGAGTCAGGCAGGACCGCAGAGACAGGTTCAGCCACGACTCGAAGTCCAGGACTCAGATCCAGAACTCAGGATAGAGGATCCAGGACGCAGGACTCAGGATCCAGGACTCAGGACTCAGGCAGCAAACAGGATCAGCCTTGACTCCGGATCCCGGCGTAGATATAGACACCAAAAATAAATTTAGGGGAAGTTGGGTTATTGGGAACATGAGAGTACAGACAGACAGAAGGAAGACGTAAGGTGTCCTCCGACAGTCCAAGCCTATAGCAGCTAAACTAACGTGTCTACGTACATGCACTCCCTTAGGATAGGTTGAGGGATAAGGGGTAGCAAGTAAGAAGTAAGGAACAGAGGTGGAGAGGCACAACGTGTCTACGTACATGCACTCCCTTAGGATAGGTTGAGGGAAAAGGTTTTTTTTTTAATTCATGGTTTTTACTAACCGGTATCAGTATGTTGTTACTTCGGCATCATTTAGAAACGTGTATTACAATTAAATCACGGTCAAATATGTTCATTTTGTTGAAGTTGTAGCCCCCGAGCCAGCGCGTCTTGTTTGAAGGATGCGAGTAAACACAGCTGACAGCCGCTGTGAAACTCGAGCGATTAGAGCGAAGCGAATATTCGCATCGCGTCCGGTGTGAACGCAGCATTAGACATTAGAATTGACTATTCTTGTCTGTCACATAAGTGGCGCAACCGATGCGGTATTGCGCTAAGGGGAAATTATTTTGACCGGACATTTTGACCGGAGAGATTTAGATTTGCCGGTCTTCAGCATATTTTACCGGTCATAGTCCGGTAATTACCGGCTAATGGGAACTCTGGCATGGGCACCTGGTGGTATCCACACACCAGGTCCACCTTAGAAAACACCAGCCTACCCGCCAGGTGCGCCGAAAAGTCCTGAATGTGCGGCACCGGGTAGCGGTCGGGTATCGTGGCGTCGTTGAGGCGGCGGTAGTCCCCACATGGGCGCCAACCGCCATTAGGCTTGGAGACGATGTGCAGAGGAGACGCCCAAGGACTGTCAGACCGGCGGATGATACCCAGGCGTTCGATGGTCGAGAACTCCGCCTTCGCTACTGCGAGTTTGGAAGGGTTCAACTGCCGGGCCCTGGCGTAGACTGGGGGTCCCTCAGTGGTGACGTGGTGCTCAGGCCCGGTTCCAGAACAAAATGACTCAGGGTGCATCTGAGATTAGAGAGGGTGCAGTGGTAAAGTGCTATTTTTATAAGTGGGGAGTGGACCTAACACCCTCTAGAGGGGTCCTCACCTCCTATAGGAGGGTCCTCACCTCCTCTAGGCGGTCCTCACCTCCTCTAGGCGGTCCTCACCTCCTCTAGGGGGGTCCGGGGGCATGCTCCCCCGGGAAGATTTTGTTTTAAATATTGAAGTTAAAAGCATCAATCTGGTGCACTTTGAGAGCAACATGGAGAGATCTATGGATCCATCTCTCTACATGGAGAGATCTATGGATACATCTCTCTCCATGGAGAGATCTATGGATACATCTCTCTACATGGAGAGATCTATGGATCCATCTCTCTACATGGAGAGATCTATGGATACATCTCTCTACATGGAGAGATCTATGGATACATCTCTCTCCATGGAGAGATCTATGGATACATCTCTCTACATGGAGAGATCTATGGATACATCTCTCTCCATGGAGAGATCTATGGATCCATCTCTCTACATGGAGAGATCTATGGATCCATCTCTCTACATGGAGAGATCTATGGATCCATCTCTCTACATGGAGAGATCTATGGATACATCTCTCTACATGGAGAGATCTATGGATACATCTCTCTACATGGAGAGATCTATGGATACATCTCTCTACATGGAGAGATCTATGGATCCATCTCTCTCCATGGAGAGATCTATGGATACATCTCTCTCCATGGAGAGATCTATGGATCCATCTCTCTCCATGGAGAGATCTATGGATCCATCTCAACACCCAGATGAAGCAGAACTGTAAACAGATTAACTTTTTCTTTATGGATATTTTACAAATCACTCCCCTTTTAAGACCGAAATGTCTACAGGCATAGCAGGAGATTTCTACATGAATATTCCAGCCAATCTCTGTTTTGAAACCATGAGCTGCAAAATGAGAGCCTTACGCCACTCTGCAGGCGAGTTGGGTACTTTTTTAAATATGCCTGGTGGCTCCGCCCCACGCTAACCACATTAGAAACATATCTAAATAAAACCCAAAGGCAGATGTTTCATTTTTTAAAATAATAATCCAGAATAAAATAAAGTAGTTCGATTTTTTAAATACTTAAATAAAATAAACCATGTTTAAATCAAAGTTAGGGAACACGTGTAATGCGTCACTCCCGGAGTCGGCAGTAACGTGATGACGTCATCACGCTCCCCACGCCACTCACGTTGAGCTGAAGCTCTTCACATGTTTCTGTTTCTCCGTTATTTCCATGGTTGTTTCCCGGCTCTCTGAAAGATGTCGGTGTTTCACGACGAGGTGGAGATCGAGGACTTTGAGTTTGATGGAGAGACGGAGATGTATTACTTCCCGTGTCCCTGCGGAGACAGATTCTGTATCTCTAAGGTAGGAACTGAGCTAACTGAGCTAACTGAGCTAACTGAGCTAACTGCTGACTCTTCTTCTGTGGTGGAGGACCGAAAACTGTTCCAAGCTTTATTTGATTTACATTTTGTTTTCTACAGATTTTTACAATCTCCTTTTTACTCTCCTCCCCTGAAATCATTTTATTTATATTTCTGTGTTATGTGATCATTTATTTATAGACGTTTAATAAGTCTCTGAATTTATTTGCTGTCATTTCTTTATTTTCTTACGTTTTCCCTGTTTTTTAGATTTAAACATTTCTTTCTCAAGACGCACCTAATTATGATGTATTGATTTGTTGTTGTTGTTGTTGTTGTTGTTGTTGTTCAGGAGGATCTGGAGAACGGAGAGGAGACAGCGACCTGTCCGAGCTGCTCGCTGATAGTCAAAGTGGTTTATGATCAGGTCCGTGAACGCACCACCAACACTATAAGAAGTTCATATTCAAATAAAAACAGGTTTTATTTAAAGTGTATTAAAACATTTCAAAGTGAGAACATTTTAAACAGAAAGACATTTTAAAAGTTATAATTACTATCTGATATTTAGCAGATTCATTTTATACCATTTGTTCCCTCTTTAGTGCCCATCTGAAATATAACAAAATAAAAGCATGAGTCATTTTGACCCTTCAAAATAAGAGCGTGTAATAAAAGTCTTTTTGTGTTTCAGGATTTGTTTTTGTCCGGAGAGATTATCGCCGCTCCGTCAGAAAGCAAACTGGAGCTGCTTCAGTCCTGACCCCCTCTTCATCCTCCTCATCATCATCATCCTCCTCCTCATCCTCAGATAAACACCTTTATTTTTATCCTGCCTGATTCCAGTTTTATTCTGACAGTACGGTGCGTTCAGGTGCTGCTGGGACTCTGAGCGCTCCTCTGACAGTTCGGTGCGTTCAGGTGCTGCTGGGACTCTGAGCGCTCCTCTGACAGTACGGTGCGTTCAGGTGCTGCTGGGACTCTGAGCGCTCCTCTGACAGTACGGTGCGTTCAGGTGCTGCTGGGACTCTGAGCGCTCCTCTGACAGTACGGTGCGTTCAGGTGCTGCTGGGACTCTGAGCGCTCTGACAGGACGGTGCGTTCAGGTGCTGCTGGGACTCTGAGCGCTCTGACAGGAACCTGTGTACATACGGAGAATAGAGTTAATATGTAATTTAAAGTGAATGTTTGTGACGTTTGAACAGAATAATAAACTCCTCAGCGCTGACTCCTCTTCGTTCCTCTGTTAAACATTTACAAATGTATTTTAATCATTTTACTATCTACGTGTTTTTATTAGCTTTCCTTGAAGGTCCCATGCTTCTCCGGTTCTGACCCGTCCCCTTGTGTTCTGAAGCTTCTGCATGTAACCGGTCTGCAGAGTCACAACCCCTCAAAGTGCACCCTGTAGAGAGTACAACTCTAACACAGAGAAGACCTGTCCATGCTGCCCCTGAACGCCTCGTTGGACATTTCTCTTTTTACATTTCTCTTTTTACATTGTTTACTTCTTATAGTGTAGTGAGTACAGCGACGTAACGTCTCCTCACACACACTCAATCTTTTCTCAGCTGCAGCTCTGCGGATTTCTCAGCCTGAGGCGGCGAGACGCGGCCGGGGCACACGCACACACACACACACACAGACTCACAGCCAGGCTGCGGGTGTGTGTGTGTGCTCGGGCTGGGTTTCGCTGTGTCTCGCTGTGTCTCGCTGTCTCGCTGACCAGGAAACGACAGTAGTAATCCAGCTCACACTGTCCGCTCCTCGCAGCAGCGAGCCCCCCAACGTCCCCCCAACACGGCACCCAGACCCCACGCAGCATTCTCATCTGTTTGTCATTACTGGTGTCATTTCCTGGTTGCTAACAAACGCCATTGTAAAACATAATCACTGATGTTCCGCTGTAACGGTGTGGACTCATCAGAACAGAGTGGGCGAGCTGACCAATCAGAGCACAGTGGGCTCACAGGGAGGGGGGGCAGGAGCTCCAACAAGGCGTGTAGGACAGAGAGTGAATACACAGACTATACAGAGATGCTGTATGAGAAACCGATGTGAGTCTGGAACATAGAACAATGTGAATCTATTGTAGTAGACCTCAACAATGGAATCAGTAGAAATGGGACCTTTAAAGATTTATTTATTAACCAATTTAGTGTTTTATTTTCTTCTTTTCTTTATATCTGCAGACTTTATGATTTATTGACCAAATGATTATTGTTTTTATTATTTCAGAAACGGACTCACTCATTTCCTCGTGTCTTTATCCGTTTATATTTAAATCTGTTGAAGGATGTTTGAGTGAATGGAGCTGCTGTTGTTGAGACAGACGGTCATGAGACCTGAGTCATGTGAGAGGAAGAGGAGGAGGAGGAAGAGGAGGAGGGTATAGAGAGAGAGGAGAGGAAGATGGAGGGTCTTCTGTCCTGCTGTGTGAGGATCTGCTGCGGTGAGGAAGAGGAGGAAGAAGAAGAGAGGAAAGAAGAGGAAGAGGAGGAGATGAAGATGAAGAGTTTTAAAACCAGTTGCTCCTCTCTGCCGCTCGCTGAGGTAACTCATCGGCTTCACTTCTTACAGTGTACAACTTTCTACAACGTGCTTCTTTTTAACTTCTTATAGTGTGCTGTCTGACCGCTTCTGTAACACACTGACCTTTGACCTTTCACTGTCACTTTTTACAGTGTGTCACTTTTACAGTGGGTCATTTCTAAACTTTTTACAGTGTGTCACTTTTACAGTGGGTCATTTCTAAACTTTTTACAGTGTGTCACTTTTACAGTGTGTCACTTAAACCTTTTACAGTGTGTCACTTAAACCTTTTACAGTGTGTCACTTAAACCTTTTACAGTGTGTCACTTTTACAGTGTGTCACTTTTACAGTGTGTCACTTAAACCTTTTACAGTGTGTGCTTTTACAGTGTGTCACTTAAACCTTTTACAGTGTGTCACTTAAACCTTTTACAGTGTGTCACTTTTA
>JASDAP010000029.1:486434-503934 GCA_031216635.1 Dissostichus eleginoides | reverse complement strand
AAAAACCTGTCTGAAAATGAGCTGATCAGATTTTGGCCACTTTGTGATGTCATCACGATGTTTTGTCTTGTGTAACCATTAGCCAATCAGCAACCAAGGTAACCCCCCCCCCCCCCCCCTTATCACCTGAATCTCCTCCTAGAGCACCATTGAGTTCTTTGTAACCAAATCTCTCTCAGAGGGGCGTGGGGAGGGGCTCCTTATCTTCTCTCTTGTCTCGTCTCTTGTGTCTTGATGTCTCTTGATGTCTCTTGTCTCGTCTCTCAGGTCTGGCCCGCTCTCAGTCTGTCCCCGGTCTGGTTCTGTCCTCTCAGGTTGTGACTCTGTGGTACCGCCCCCCTGACGTCCTGCTGGGGAACACAGAGTACTGCAGCAGCCTGGACATGTGGTACATACACTACATATTACTATAACTGTCAGAAACTCTCCCTGGTCCCCGGCTTGAGCTTCAGTCTCAGGGTCCATGTGTCTGTGATCCTCTCCAGAATGGAGTCATCACATACAGAGTGTTAGAGCCTCAGTGAGTCCAAGTTATTATTTAGGTTCATAATTATAAATGAATGAATGACGGAAAAGGATTTATGTTGCCATGGTGAAAGGATTTATGTTGCCATGGTGAAAGGATTTATGTTGCCATGGTGAAAGGATTTATGTTGCCATGGTGAAAGGATTTATGTTGCCATGGTGAAAGGATTTATGTTGCCATGGTGAAAGGATTTATGTTGCCATGGTGAAAGGATTTATGTTGCCATGGTGAAAGGATTTATGTTGCCATGGTGAAAGGATTTATGTTGCCATGGTGAAAGGATTTATGTTGCCATGGTGAATATCTTTTGATGAAATGATTGTTCGTTTTAAATCGTAAATACGATCTGTTTCCTGGCACCTTCCGGTGTTTATTTAAGTGAGGCAATTGAGGACAGCCGCGGTTCTCTGAGACCTGAAGAGACCTGAAGAGACCTGATGAGACCTGAAGAGACCTGAAGAGACCTGAAGAGACCTGATAGACCTGAAGAGACCTGATGAGACCTGAAGAGACCTGATGAGACCTGAAGAGACCTGATAGACCTGAAGAGACCTGATGAGACCTGAAGAGACCTGAAGAGACCTGATGAGACCTGATAGACCTGAAGAGACCTGATGAGACCTGAAGAGACCTGATAGACCTGAAGAGACCTGATGAGACCTGAAGAGACCTGATAGACCTGAAGAGACCTGATAGACCTGATGAGATCTGATAGACCTGATGAGACCTGATAGACCTGAAGAGACCTGATAGACCTGATGAGACCTGAAGAGACCTGATGAGACCTGAAGAGACCTGATGAGACCTGATGAGACCTGAAGAGACCTGATGAGACCTGAAGAGACCTGATAGACCTGATGAGACCTGAAGAGACCTGATAGACCTGATGAGACCTGAAGAGACCTGATGAGACCTGATGAGACCTGATTGACCTGATGAGACCTGATAGACCTGATGAGACCTGATAGACCTGATGAGACCTGAAGAGACCTGATAGACCTGATGAGACCTGATAGACCTGATGAGACCTGATGAGACCTGAAGAGACCTGATAGACCTGATGAGACCTGAAGAGACCTGATAGACCTGATGAGACCTGATGAGACCTGATAGACCTGATGAGACCTGATAGACCTGATAGACCTGATGAGACCTGATAGACCTGATGAGACCTGAAGAGACCTGATAGACCTGATGAGACCTGATGAGACCTGAAGAGACCTGATGAGACCTGATGAAACCTGATGAGACCTGAAGAGACCTGATGAGACCTGATGAGACCTGATAGACCTGATGAGACCTGATGAGACCTGAAGAGACCTGATAGACCTGATGAAACCTGATGAGACCTGATGAAACCTGATGAAACCTGATGAGACGGGGAGCGGAACAGTTTTTCGACCGCAAATTGTGAACAGAAATGAGTGTTGCAGATTGGACTGCAAAGTATAGTTTATATAGAAAGTGTGTCGCTGAAATCTTGATTTGTTATTTTGAGACGATTTAATTCAATACCTTTTTGTTAATAAATTACATTTTTTGACTGAAAACCTTCGGCTGCTTCTTGCTCTGGATGCGTGTCGTCAGCCCGCTCTATAGTGGCAAAAGGAAACCTTGGAGGCCACTACACAGAGCATCAACTAGTTCCTGAACAGAGTCCTTCACATGCTGATATCCAAGAGAGGGAGTTACACAGTCACAAGATGGAGGAATAGAAAGCAGTATTCAATGTTTACTTCAGATTAGCTCCACGTCAGAAATGATCATGCTTGTCATATGTCTCTCTCCATAGAGGCTGAATCATCATGTTAATCACATAGCTATCATATGCCTCAAACAGTCCTGATGCTCTTCTAGGTAATCAGACATCCTGTCATGTTCTCAGGAGAGTTGGGATACCTTTGTTAGCATGCTACTCTCATACTGGAGGAGGACACTCAGTGTTTTCACAACAGAAACATATTGTTGTTGTTGTTGTTTCCTGTGATGGACCCAGCTGTGTTCTCTCAGGAGTGCAGGGTGTATCTTTGTGGAGATGCTGCAGGGGGCGCCAGCGTTCCCCGGAGACTCAGACCAGAGCGCACAGCTGCAGCACATCTGGACGGTACAATAACAATAATAATATTTATTAACTTATTGTTTGTATGGTTGTTATTATTGATGCTTCTCCCTGCAGGTGCTGGGCGTCCCGTCCGAGCTCAGCTGGCCTGGAGTCACTCAGCTGCCACACTTTCACCAGGTGCACAACTCTCTTATTTATTATATATAATATATATATCTATAAATCTAAGATATATGTAGATGTGTTTTCATGATTCTTTTGTCTCCTCAGAGCTGTTTCTTCCCTCTCAGCCCAAGAAGCTTCACAACGTTTGGAAACGGTTCGGAAATACAAATATACAAACATTTAAGAAGGGCAGATTAACTCAAATATATAAACAGTGTGTTAGCTGTTAGCATGTTAGCATGCTGCAGTCTGATAAACAGTGTGTTAGCTGTTAGCATGTTAGCTGTCCCCAGGCTGCAGTCTGATAAACAGTGTGTTAGCTGTTAGCAGTTAGCATGTTAGCTCTCCCCAGGCTGCAGTCTGATACCCTGTGTGTTAGCAGTTAGCGTGTTAGCTCTCCCCAGGCTGCAGTCTGATAAACAGTGTGTTAGCTGTTAGCAGTTAGCATGTTAGCTCTCCCCAGGCTGCAGTCTGATACCCTGTGTGTTAGCAGTTAGCATGTTAGCTCTCCTCCAGGCTGCAGCAGCTCCCTGGGAAGACGGAGGATCTCCTGTCTCAGATGCTGAAGCTCCGCCCCTCAGAGAGGATATCTGCTCAGGATGCTCTGAAGCATCACTACTTCCACACGCTGCCACCTCCCATCATGCACCTGGGCGACAGTAAGAGCCTCCACCAGCTAACAGAACAACATGCCAACAGAGCTACATGCTAACACAACAACATGGTAACAGATCTACATGCTTACAGAGCTACATGTTAACAGAACAACATGCTAACAGATCTACATGCTAACAGAGCTACATGCTAATAGAGCTACATTATAACAGAGCTACATGCTTACAGAGTACATGATTACAGAGCTACGTGCTTACAGAGCTACATGATAACAGAGCTACATGCTTACAGAGCTACATGATAACAGAGCCACATGATAACAGAGCTACATGATAACAGAGCCACATGATAACAGAGCTACATGATAACAGAGCCACATGATAACAGAGCTACATGATAACAGAGCTACATGATAACAGAGCCACATGATAACAGAGCTACATGATAACAGAGCCACATGATAACAGAGCTACATGATAACAGAGCCACATGATAACAGAGCCACATGCTAACAGAGCCACATGATAACAGAGCTACATGATAACAGAGCTACACGCTTACAGAGCTACACGATAACAGAGCCACATGATAACAGAGCTACACGCTTACAAAGATACATGCTTACAGAGCTACATGCTAACAGAGATACATGCTTACAGAGCTACATGATAACAGAGCTACATGATAACAGAGATACATGTTTACAGAGATACATGATAACAGAGCTACATGATAACAGAGATACATGTTTACAGAGATACATGATAACAGAGCCACATGATAACAGAGCTACATGATGACAGAGATACATGCTTACAGAGCTACATGATAACAGAGCTACATGCTTACAGAACAACGTGATAACAGAGCTACATGATAACAGAGCTACATGCTTACAGAGCTACATGATAACAGAGCTACATGATAACAGAGCTACATGATAACAGAGCTACATGCTTACAGAGCTACATGCTAACAGAGCTACATGATGACAGAGATACATGCTTACAGAGCTACATGATAACAGAGCTACATGCTTACAGAGCTACATGCTTACAGAGCTACACGTTTACAGAGCCACACGCTTACAGAGCCACACGCTAACAGAGCCACACGCTAACAGAGCTACACGCTTACAGAGCTACATGATAACAGAGCTACATGCTTACAGAGCTACATGCTAACAGAACAACATGCTAACAGGGCTACATGATAACATAGATACATGCTAACAGAGCTACATGATAACAGAGATACATGCTAACAGAACAACATGCTAACAGGGCTACATGATAACAGAGATACATGCTAACAGAGCTACATGATAACAGCGATACATGCCAACAGAACAACATGCTAACAGGGCTACATGATAACAGAGATACATGCTTACAGAGCTACATGATAACAGAGATACATGCTTACAGAGCTACATGATAACAGAGCTACATGCTAACAGAGCTACATGATAACAGGGCTACATGATAACATAGATACATGCTAACAGAGCTACATGATAACAGAGATACATGCTAACAGAACAACATGCTAACAGGGCTACATGATAACAGAGATACATGCTAACAGAGCTACATGATAACAGAGATACATGCTAACAGAACAACATGCTAACAGGGCTACATGATAACAGAGATACATGCTTACAGAGCTACATGATAACAGAGATACATGCTTACAGAGCTACATGATAACAGAGCTACATGCTAACAAGTCGTCGCTAACTTCTTCTTCTCTGATTTTCAGCTACGTCCATCTTTAAGGTTCCTGGAGTTCGTCTGGAGGCCGAGGTCAGAGCCGGGAGGAAACTCAGACCCTCAGTTCTGCACAGCGCCACCTACTGGTGAACTACAGGGTGAACTACAGTACTACTGGTGAACTACAGTACTACTGGTGAACTACAGTACTACAGTATACCTGAGGAGACAAGAAGAGGGGATATAACCCAAACATGGACAATTACCTGGGAAGACAATCGTAGGGGCGAATAAACCCTCAGTTTAGTGCTGAACTTAGTCCTAAAGCTAAGCTAAGTGCTAACAGTTGTTAACAGAATCTTCTCAAGTAAATCTTGTGTCAGTCCGAACACCTTCTGAGCGTGTGTTAGCATGTGTTAGCATGTGTTAGCATGTGTTAGTAGTGTATGTAGTAGTAATGTATGTAATGATCACCAGGAAAAGCGCTATACAACTCAAATGTATTATTATTATTATTAATAATGTTTGTCTGAGTTCTCCTGAAACTGTTCATGACTGAATCTGTATCTGTGGTCTGGAGATGATGAATAAATAAACACAGATGAAACCGTAATAATTAATACGTTTTTAACATTGAAATGATATCTCGGTGTCGGGATCAGGGGGTCACAGGTTTGCCCACAGTATTGAGTAAGTAAGTCACTTTGGATAAAAGCGTCTAACAAGTAACATGTCATGTAATGTAATGTCCTTCATCAGTGAGGATGTGGCGCCCTCTGGTGGCGGAAACTCTGTCTACATGGTATTAAGTCAATACAGAAACAACAGGGATGTTTAATTATATACAACTATTACGTGTAAAGCCTGAAAACACCACTGCCGGGACACAATGATAATAATAATAATATTAATAATAAGTACATTTTATCTAAGAACATCAACAATGACGTAATGACGTAAATCCAACGTCTTCTCTACGTGATGACGTTGTGTTGAGTGTTTCTGCATCTTCTGAAGGAAATGTGATTAAATCTGTATTTTCTCACTTTTTACTAAAGCAGAGAGAAAGAGTTTCCCCTCAATGAACCTGCGGACTCCTCTGCAACCTTTACAAACCACAACAACATCAACAACAACAACAACATAGGAGCAGGTTAGTACATGTAGCTTTAGCATCCTGTTAGCATCACAGGAACCCCGTTAAAAATGATACTGTTTTACATTTAACTACTAAAATAAAAACGTACAAATGCACTTTAATATAATTAATGATTGTTTATGAATGAGTAAGGTGTTCCGCTATATTCGGCTTTTAAAGAATCAACAAACTGTACTTAATAAATCAGTTAGATGAGGAAACGTAGCTTTAGCACCCTGTTAGCATCACAGGAACCCCGTTAAGAAATACTGTTTTTTTTTTTTTAACGTTATTGCTAAAATAAAAACGTAGATATACACTATAATATAATTAATGACCGACTGTGATTGAGTGATGTATTGTGTTGAATTCGGCTTTTAAATAGTCAACAAACTGTGTTTTAAAAAGCAGAAATATGTACTTTATTAAAGGTTTTCTCCTCCAGTTAGCATCTTTAGCTTCATGTTTCTGTGAGAAAAGAACATTAATAATAATGTTTAACTGAAGTTACTTTAAGTGTGTTTTCTATGTATTTCAGTCTAACTCTGAATCACATTAAATATCATTCAGATTCATGTTTTATTAGACATTAAACTGTTGCACTTCGGTCTCATTTCATTATCATTATTATTATTATTATTATTATTATTATTAATATTATTATAAAGTCATTTAATTTATTTAGTCAGGGTTAAATTATACAAGTATAAAATTAAATAATAACAATTCTTAAAGGTGGGTAACTCCCTTCAGAGACACTTGTTATATTCCATGGAATGTGTTAAAGAGCAACTTGCAGGTTACAGACCCCAGTGAATAAATGTGTAGGAAAATGATGTATACACTAGATTTTCAAAACAATATACAGAAATATACACTGCAGTGACATCTGGCGTCGTTTTTGTAAGACATTTTTACTTCCGCATAAAAAAGACCACCTGCGTATGAAGTCTAACGTGTGAAGTCACATGGGGGAGAGCGGCCGGTCTAACGTGTGACGTCACATGGGGGAGAGCGGCCGGTCTAACGTGTGAAGTCACATGGGGGAGAGCGCCGGTCTAACGTGTGAAGTCACATGGGGGAGAGCGGCAGGTCTAACGTGTGAAGTCACATGGGGGAGAGCGGCCGGTCTAACGTGTGAAGTCACATGGGGGAGAGCGGCCGGTCTAACGTGTGACGTCACATGGGGGAGAGCGGCCGGTCTAACGTGTGAAGTCACATGGGGGAGAGCGGCCGGTCTAACGTGTGAAGTCACATGGGGGAGAGCGGCCGGTCTAACGTGTGAAGTCACATGGGGGAGAGCGGCAGGTCTAACGTGTGAAGTCACATGGGGGAGAGCGGCCGGTCTAACGTGTGAGAGCGGCCGGTCTAACGTGTGAAGTCACATGGGGGAGAGCGGCAGGTCTAACGTGTGAAGTCACATGGGGGAGAGCGGCCGGTCTAACGTGTGAAGTCACATGGGGGAGAGCGGCCGCTCTAACGTGTGAAGTCACATGGGGGAGAGCGGCCGGTCTAACGTGTGAAGTCACATGGGGGAGAGCGGCAGGTCTAACGTGTGAAGTCACATGGGGGAGAGCGGCCGCTCTAACGTGTGACGTCACATGGGGGAGAGCGGCCGCTCTAACGTGTGAAGTCACATGGGGGAGAGCGGCCGGTCTAACGTGTGAAGTCACATGGGGGAGCGGCAGGTCTAACGTGTGAAGTCACATGGGGGAGAGCGGCGGTCTAACGTGTGAAGTCACATGGGGGAGAGCGGCAGGTCTAACGTGTGAAGTCACATGGGGGAGAGCGGCAGGTCTAACGTGTGAAGTCACATGGGGGAGAGCGGCAGGTCTAACGTGTGAAGTCACATGGGGGAGAGCGGCCGGTCTAACGTGTGAAGTCACATGGGGGAGAGCGGCCGGTCTAACGTGTGAAGTCACATGGGGGAGAGCGGCCGGTCTAACGTGTGAAGTCACATGGGGGAGAGCGGCCGGTCTAACGTGTGACGTCACATGGGGGAGAGCTGCCGGTGTAACGAATGGGGGAGAGAGAGCGAGCAGCGAAGGGGGGAGAGAGAGAGGAACAAAGGGGGGGAGAGAGATGTCATACGGTTCCCTGATAAACGTTTTGTGTGAGAGGCCTCAGCTGTGCAGAGTATGTGCTGCAGGGAGCTGGATGCTCCTCGCACAACGCTCCCAGGAAGGACCGCTAGCTCCGGCCCCTCCCTGGGAGGGAAACTGGACTCGATGTCCTGACAGGCTGGAGTTCAGCTCACCAACATTACAAATGGTGAAATGCAATGTAAAATTACCGAAAAAAGACCAGCTCACTAAATCACAACGTCTCAAACCAACTACCAACTACTACCGCGGATTGGGCAGAGAAGGAGTCCGAGAAAGCTGCTCCCCCATGTGACGTCATATGACGCGTTTGACGTTAAAAAAGCAGTTTTTAGTAGCAGAGCTCCAAACGGCCCCTCCCTCTGAAGCCCGGCCCTCATGTCTCACATCCGGCCCTCATGTCTCACATCCTGCCCTCATGTCTCACATCCTGCCCTCATGTCTCACATCCTGCCCTCATGTCTCACATCCTGCCCTCATGTCTCACATCCTGCCCTCATGCCTCATTGGTCATGTGTGCGTTGGTGTGTTGGAGGAGGGGCTCTGTGAGGAAGGGGCAGATTGTTTCTGCGTACTCGAGCTGGTCCTCCATTCTTCTTCCCCCCCCACCTTTAAGAGAAATAAACAAATGAAATAATAATGAGTTTATTTGAGATGCTTTTTATTTGTTTTCTCACCGATGTTTCTCTGTGAGCAGTGTTTTTGTGTTTGTTGTTATTTGTTTGTTTGTTTTCCAGCATGGCGTCTCCGTTTAAAATCCCGAAGAAGAAACAGGGCTCTGACTCCGCCCCTTTGTTCGCGTCACCGCTGTCCCGCCTCCAAAGCCCCGCCCCCTTTAAGGTATTACTCAATACATGTTTACCTTCATACTTTAAAATGTGTTTATAACGTTTGCTGTTGTTTGTGCTAACAGGGCTACGGGGGTCCGTCCAGAGGCAGCGCAGACAGAGTGCATGCTGGGAGCTCCTCAGCCAACAGGTGAGTAGAGCGCCCCCTGCAGGTTAAATCAGGAACTGAACAACGCTTTAAATGAATAATAATAATAATGTGTTTCTGTGCAGCGAGCCTCTGTTCACGAGCGTGGTGAAAACTCTGCTGGGACTCAACAGCACGATCTCAGGAGCCAATCACAGAGGAGCATCAGCCAATCACAGAGGAGGCGGCAGCAGCCAATCAGAGCCCTCCTCGGCATTCGGGCCCAACGGGTGAGCTGACGAACTATAAGTCAATAATCCACTGTTATTATAATAGTTAAATATTAGCTCAAATCACACGCGCCTTCAGACTCGTACAAAATCATATTAAAAATGAATATAGGCAAAAGACCGTCGCTTAAATGTGTCATGAATTAATATTATTTTAATATTTATTTAAATGACTTTTAAAGGAGAGGTGTCATGGCCGTTTCCACTGATCATAGCTCCATTGTTGAGGTCTACTGAAATAGATTTAGACTGTGCATTGTTCCAAACTCACGTTGGTTTCTCAAACAGCATCTCTGTAAAGTGTGTTCAGCAGTATTCACTCTCTCCACTAAACCTCCCTGTGTGCTCCGATTGGTCAGCTCGGCCACTCTGTTCTGATTAGTCAACCACCAGAGAGGCTCCGCCCATGTCTAACAGTGCTTTTTTCGGCTCGCTCTGAGCGGAGCTTCAGTCTTACAATGGCGTCGGTACAGCCGGATATGTTATACGCTAACTAACCGAACTGTACCTACAACTGTTGTTATAGAAGAGTAAGCTATTCTTACCTGTAATAAACTACTACTGTTTGATGAAAAATCAAAATCATGGTTTGCTATATATGAATGATATGTTCTAGGAGCAAATAATTCAGGGAAGAAAGGCCTCTAAGTATTTCCATCAAACTTTATTTTTAGAAACGTACAAAATGAACATGTGTAAATATACATATATACACTGTATATCATCCATTCCTCCCCTTATAGGCGTTTTCGGCATCTTGCCTATCGCAGCTTTGTAAGCTGCTGCCGGGGCTTTTAGGACGAGGCATCAGAGTGGTCATCCCGTCATGTGCTGTCCGCCAGATACGCCAGGAGTTTCCTGATCTGGCTGGACCAAATCAAATGCAAATCACAAAGTATTAGAGAAACTTAGTGGTTTTAGATTCGTCAGTAGTAGTTGTGGTAGGAGTGTGTATCTATCTAATCAACACAGTTAGCTTGCCAGCTAATATGCTAACCTACGTGTGCTAGTTGTTCAGTGTAATATGCCAATCTACTATGAACAACAGCTAGTCTAGGCTAGCAAGAGCATGTTTACAATTGCAATCTTATAGGGTAGTCTGCTACATTCGGTCATTCATTGGAGCTGGCATAAAAACAGTGTTTTCCCTATCAAACTCATGTCTAGCTGTGAGTAGCCTTCTTGTTTACCTCGGTAGCATACACGCTAGGAACGCCAGCCATAATGTAATTACGTTTCGCGACTGACCGTACGGTAAATCACCCGGAGTATACTGTCTATGAGTATTTCGTGTGTGAATGCAGACATTCTCCTGCTATGAGATACATGGAAGGCATCTGCTGACATTGGAGTTGATATATGGAAACGCTAGCAACTTAGTTAGCCCTGTTAGCACTGTGTCAATGGCTTAGCAGCCCGAACAACGTTTACCCATTTACACAGTCGTGGTAGATATACCTTGTTTGTTTTAAACATCATAAATACACAAACAACAATGAATACTTACAGGTTGTGAATCTCCCGCTGGTCCAAACAAAGTAGGAACAGCATCGTCCTTCAGTGAAATCAGCAGAGCTGCCTGCACTGAGTGTGTGTGTGTGAGGAAGTCCGTGGATTGGTCAATTTGGACCAATCAGCGGAGGCTTAACGTAACGGCTCCACGGATTGGTCCATTTGGCTCCGGGTACCGCATGTACTGCTTCCAACAGTAAATGTTAGGCTGGCAGAGGGTGCGGCCAGCGCCGCTGGGTGTGGCCATAGCTCTTCCGGGTACGAGCTGACGTCAGCTCGTACCCGGAAGAAACTGAGAAATCTCCAACGAGGCGTTTTGGGGAGGTCTTCTCTGTGTTAGAGTTTTACTCCCTACAGGGTGCACTTTGAGGGTTTGTGACTCTGCAGACCGTTCACATGCAGAAGCTTCATAACACAAGGGGACGGGGAATAACCGGGAAAGCATGACACCTCTCCTTTAAGTAAATATTAAACCATCCATTTATGTGCTAAAAATAATATAACAGTTGATGTTAAAATAGTGAGATGTTGTGTTCATCCAGCATGTGGCGCCCTAAGAGAGCGTCAGACCGCCTGTTGTCTCCACCACAGAAGAAGAACGGCCACCTCACAGGTAATCTATCTTTATAAATAATAAATCCTTTAAATCCATGAATTAAAGCGTTGAAATGACATCCCATAATAACCAGGCTCCTCGTCAGAGAGCGTCTCCGTGGAGGCTCCAGACTCCCTGGCTGAGCTGAGAGGTGACGGGCATGCTGGGAGTTGGAGTTCTGTGAGGCTGAGAGAGGAGGAGGGGGACGCCTTTCAGAGCGACACAGGAAGCTCCCCTGAACCGTCCAATCAGCAGCAGAAGAAGAGCTCCTCCCCCTCCTACGGAGACGACTTCCTGTCCCTGCCCAGAGCCACGCCCCCTTTGATGTCATCGAGAACTACTGTGATGTCATCGAGAACTACTGTGATGTCACCGAGAGCTACTGTGATGTCATCCAGAACTACTGTGATGTCATCGAGAACTCCTGTGATGTCATCGAGAACTACTGTGATGTCATCCAGAACTACTGTGATGTCATCAACAACTCCTGTGATGTCACCGAGAGCTATTGTGATGTCATCGAGGCCGACGCCCAACAGGAGACCGAAGCCGGAACCGAGTCTGTATAATAATAATAATAATAATAAATAATAATAATAAATAATTAATAATAATAATAATAATAATAAATAATAAATAATAATAATAATTAATAATAATAATAATAATAAATACTAAATAATAATAATAATAATTAATAATAATACATAATAAATATAATAATACATAAATATAATAATGATAATAAACATAGATATGAATTACTAACTAAATGGTCTCTATTGTACTCTTCAGTCGTGCTGTCCAGTGAGGAAGAGGAGGAGGAAGAGGAGGAGGAGGAAGAGGAGGAAGCAGTTCAGAGGAAACAGTCACAGAAACAGGTAGATAGAAACTGCTTCTAAATATTTTTTTATTTTTGTTATTATGACCGTTGTGGTCCTGATTTCCCTCGTGCTGCGTTCAGGCTCTCAGAGCAGCGTTGGAGTTTGGAGCGTCTCCTCCGTCCTTCGTGCAGCTGCGCTTCTCCTCGCTGCACGCCGGCCTCATGAACGCTGACGCTAACGGGGAGCTGATGGTGGGCTTTACTATATGTGTGTTAGATGAAGCATATTAAATATACATGATGAATAAGATGCTGAAGTTTGAACCTTGTTGTTTTCAGATCACGGAGCACGGGATCAGCATTCCTCTGAAAGGTAAACACACTTTCATTTCATTTATTTAAACACAGAAATAATCAAGGACAATTTCTTATAATATTACTAGATTTTTTAAATAATTATTATGACTTTTTCTACAATATTTTTACAATTTGTTCCCTGGAGTAATGTTCTGGTGCTCCAGGAGCAAGCAGGTGTGTGTTCTGGTGCTCCAGGAGTAACCAGGTGTGTGTTCTGGTGCTCCAGGAGTAAGCAGGTGTGTGTTCTGGTGCTCCAGGAGTAACCAGGTGTGTGTTCTGGTGCTCCAGGAGTAAGCAGGTGTGTGTTCTGGTGCTCCAGGAGCAAGCAGGTGTGTGTTCTGGTGCTCCAGGAGTAACCAGGTGTATGTTCTGGTGCTCCAGGAGTAACCAGGTGTGTGTTCTGGTGCTCCAGGAGTAACCAGGTGTGTGTTCTGGTGCTCAAGGAGCAAGCAGGTGTGTGTTCTGGTGCTCCAGGAGTAACCAGGTGTATGTTCTGGTGCTCCAGGAGTAAGCAGGTAACCAGGTGTGTGTTCCTCAGGTGAGTCCGAGGGGGCTTCTGAGCAGGTGGAGGTGTCGGTGGTCGCCTCGCAGCTGCGGGGGTATGGCCTGTGGGACGGGGGCGTGGCTCAGGGAGGCTCCCTATTGGCTGAGAGGATAGGCCCCGCCCCCTCGCTGCTGTTCCTCTGGGTGACTGATGCTCAGGCCAGCGTATTGGAGAGGGAGCTGTCAATCATCACCACCTCATCAGGTAATAACCTGTTTATACCATGATAGGAACACACTGAGCAACCACTGGGAAAGTAAACTAAATGTAGTAAAGTTCCCCCACCCCCCCAGGCCCAGTTTGCTGCTTCCTGATTCTGGTCCTGGAGGATCAGCTGCAGGAGCTCCAAGCCGCCCTGCTGGCCTCCATCCTGGACATGACGGAGTACCAGAGAAACTGCTCCTCCCCCCCGCTGGAGTGGACCAATGGGCTGCTGCTCCTACACAGTGCCCCGCCCCCTCTGGACCAGCACCTCCTCGGGCTGCTGGGACACTCAGTACGTTCTAAACCCCCATACAGGACCAGAACCTCCTTTATCCAGACCAGAACCCCCTTTACTTTATCTAGACCAGAACCTCCTTTATCTGCTAGAACCTCCTTTGTCTAGACCAGAACCTCCTTTACTTTATCTAGACCAGAACCCCCTTTACTTTATCTAGACCAGAACCTCCTTTGTCTAGAGCAGAACCTCCTTTATCTAGACCAGAACCTCCTTTACTCCCAGAACCTCCTTTATGTGCTAGAACCTCCTTTACTTTATCTAGACCAGAACCTCCTTTACTTTATCTAGACCAGAACCCCCTTTACTTTATCTAGACCAGAACCTCCTTTATCTGCTAAAACCTCCTTTTTCTAGACCAGAACCTCCTTTATCTAGACCAGAACCTCCTTTACTTTATCTAGACCAGAACCTCCTTTATCTAGACCAAACCCCTTTACTTTATCTAGACCAGAACCTCCTTTATCTGCTAGAACCTCCTTTATCTAGACCAGAACCAACCTGACCCCCCCAGACCTGAACCTTTACAACTGTAGACCCTAACTTAGTCCCACTCTAGACCCTAACTTAGTCCCATCTCAGACCCTAACTTAGTCCCACCTCAGACCCTAACTTAGTCCCACCTCAGACCCTAACTTAGTCCCACCTCAGACCCTAACTTAGTCCCACTGTAGACCCTAACTTAGTCCCACTGTAGACCCTAACTTAGTCCAACTGAAGACCCTAACTTAGTCCGACTGTAGACCCTAACTTAGTCCGTCTGTAGACCCTAACTTAGTCCCACCTCAGACCCTAACTTAGTCCAACTGTAGCCCCCAACTTAGTCCCATTGTAGACCCTAACTTAGTCCAACTCTAGACCCTAACTTAGTCCCACCTCAGACCCTAACTTAGTCCGACTGTAGACCCTAACTTAGTCCGTCTGTAGACCCTAACTTAGTCCCACCTCAGACCCTAACTTAGTCCAACTGTAGACCCTAACTTAGTCCCACCTCAGACCCTAACTTAGTCCCACTGTAGACCCTAACTTAGCCCACCTCAGACCCTAACTTAGTCCCACTCAGACCCTAACTTAGTCCAACTGTAGACCCTAACTTAGTCCCACCTCAGACCCTAACTTAGTCCAACTGTAGACCCTAACTTAGTCCCACCTCAGACCCTAACTTAGTCCGACTGTCGACCCTAACTTAGTCCAACTGTAGACCCTAACTTAGTCCCACCTCAGACCCTAACTTAGTCCGACTGTCGACCCTAACTTAGTCCCACTTTAGACCCTAACTTAGTCCAACTGTAGACCCTAACTTAGTCCCACTTTAGACCCTAACTTAGTCCGACTCTAGACCCTAACTTAGTCCTAACCCTAACGACCAGAACCTCCTTTACTTTATCTAGACCAGAACCTCCTTTATCTAGACCAGAACCTCCTTTATCTGCTAGAACCTCCTTTATCTAGACCAGAACCCCCTTTACTTTATCTAGACCAGAACCTCCTTTACTTTATCTAGACCAGAACCCCCTTTAACTGCCAGAACCTCCTTTGTCTAGACTAGAACCTCCTTTACTTTATCTAGACGAGAACCTCCTTTATCTAGACCAGAACCTCCTTTATCTGCCAGAACCCCCTTTATCTAGACCAGAACCCCCTCCTCTCTATGCAGAAGTTTAAACCTCCTTTCTCTCTTTCAGGGGAAAAACCACCTGAGGAAGTCCAACCTGACCCCCCCAGGCCTGCTGCTCCCCACCAGGTAACACCAACTGTAGACCCTAACTTAGTCCCACCTCAGACCCTAACTTAGTCCCACCTCAGACCCTAACTTAGTCCCACCTCAGACCCTAACTTAGTCCAACTGTAGACCCTAACTTAGTCCCACTGTAGACCCTAACTTAGTCCCACTGTAGACCCTAACATAGTCCCACCTCAGAGCCACATTTTGTCCAACTGTAGACCCTAACTTAGTCCAACTGTAGACCCTAACTTAGTCCCACCTCAGACCCTAACTTAGTCCAACTGTAGACCCTAACTTAGTCCCACCTCAGACCCTAACTTAGTCCCACCTCAGACCCTAACTTAGTCCAACTGTAGACCCTAACTTAGTCCCACCTCAGACCCTAACTTAGTCCCACTGTAGACCCTAACTTAGCCCAACTGTAGACCCTAACTTACTCCCACCTCAGACCCTAACTTAGTCCAACTGTAGACCCTAACTTAGTCCCACCTCAGACCCTAACTTAGTCCCACTGTAGACCCTAATTTAGTCCCACTGTAGACCCTAACTTAGTCCCACCTCAGACCCTAACTTAGTCCCACTGTAGACCCTAACTTAGTCCCACTGTAGACCCTAACTTAGTCCCACCTCAGACCCTAACTTAGTCCAACTGTAGACCCTAACTTAGTCCCACTGTAGACCCTAACTTAGTCCCACTGTAGACCCTAACTTAGTCCCACCTCAGACCCAAATTTTGTCCAACTGTAGACCCTAACTTAGTCCCACTGTAGACCCTAACTTAGTCCCACCTCAGACCCTAACTTAGTCCAACTGTAGACCCTAACTTAGTCCCACCTCAGACCCTAACTTAGTCCAACTGTAGACCCTAACTTAGTCCCACCTCAGACCCAAATTTAGTCCAACTGTAGACCCTAACTTAGTCCCACTGTAGACCCTAACTTAGTCCCACTGTAGACCCTAACTTAGTCCCACCTCAGACCCTAACTTAGTCCAACTGTAGACCCTAACTTAGTCCCACTATAGACCCTAACTTAGTCCCACTGTAGACCCTAACTTAGTCCCACCTCAGACCCAAATTTTGTCCAACTGTAGACCCTAACTTAGTCCCACTGTAGACCCTAACTTAGTCCCCCTCAGACCCTAACTTAGTCCAACTGTAGACCCTAACTTAGTCCCACCTCAGACCCTAACTTAGTCCCACTGTAGAACCCTAACTTAGTCCCACCTCAGACCCAAATTTAGTCCAACTGTAGACCCTAACTTAGTCCCACCTCAGACCCTAACTTAGTCCAACTGTAGACCCTAACTTAGTCCCACCTCAGACCCTAACTTAGTCCCACTGTAGAACCCTAACTTAGTCCCACCTCAGACCTAACTTAGTCCAACTGTAGACCCTAACTTAGTCCCACCTCAGACCCTAACTTAGTCCAACTGTAGCCCTAACTTTAGTCCCACCTCAGACCCTAACTTAGTCCCACTGTAGACCCTAACTAGTCCAACTGTAGCCCTAACTTAGTCCCACCTCAGACCCTAACTTAGTCCCACCTCAGACCCTAACTTAGTCCAACTGAAGACCCTAACTTAGTCCCTGAAGGTGCAGGTTCTGGTTAAACCCTGGTTTTGTCCTCAGGCTGATCCAGTACCCCGCCCCGCCCTCTAAAGGCCGGATCTCGGTCACGAAGGAGGATTTGTTCCGCCTTCGAGACGGAGAGTTCCTGAACGACGTCATCATCGACTTCTACCTCAAGTCAGTGAACAGATAAAGTAGTTTCTGACGTGTTTTATTGTGAAGGCGGTGCTGACTTCCTGTGTCTCCTGCAGGTACCTGATCCTGGAGGGGGGGGCTCGGCCTGCGATCGGAGTCACGTGTTCAGCAGCTTCTTCTACAAACAGCTGAGCCGACGGAGGGCGGCGGG
>JASDAP010000029.1:453934-481434 GCA_031216635.1 Dissostichus eleginoides | reverse complement strand
CTCCGAGAGGTTCAGGTAATCCTCAGATCAGGCAGCGTCACGACCACCTGTCTCACCTTCACCCACTGAACTAAGACTGGACCCAAGTGCACCCCACTGGACCCTGCTGGACCCTGCTGGACCCCACTGGACCCTGCTGGACCCCAACTGGACCCCACTGGACCCAAGTGCACCCCACTGGACCCTGCTGGACCCCCACTGGACCCCACTGGACCCTGCTGGACCCCAACTGGACCCCACTGGACCCCGCTGGACCCTGCTGGACCCCCCCACTGGACCCAACTGGACCCCTGGATGTTCGTCCTAACTTCTCTAATGAAGATACTTGACTGTTGTTATTTATTAGCTTACTGTTGTTAACATACATTAGCATCACTAGCACTAGCATTAGCGTTAGCGTTAGCATGTGTTTAACTCCTCCTCTACCTGTCTGTTTAACCAACCAGTTGCTAATTATACCTGTGTGTATGGCCCAGAAGCAGCTCCCTCTGCAGGTGCATTGTGGGTAGCCAACCTGTGTGTAGCCTCAGTTCCACCTGCAGCCTCTCAGTTGAGGTCTAACCGGAGCATTAGCAGCCGCTGGTTTGACTCCTGTAATCTCCTGACTCTCAGCAGATTAGCTGAGTGGATTACAGTCCATCTGCTCACCCCCCCCCACAGCCGCCCCCCCCCCCCCCCCAGCTTCCTGTGAGCAGCAGCTCTCTGCCTTCAGTCATGGAGTCCAAACGGGTCGGGGGACGCTGCTGTGGACGCTCACGCTAATACTGCTGGCAGGGACCATGGGACCAGGAACAGGTACTTTCATATTATTATAGTATAAGTATTCAGAGCCTCAGGTAAAACCAGCAGTCCAGCAGGTAAAGCCCTCGGCAGTACTTATACTACTAATGCTAATACTGCTGGCAGTACTTATACTACTAATGCTAATACTGCTGGCAGGTAAAACCACCAGTACATACCCAGCTTTATATACTACTACTACTACAGGTAGTACAGGTACTACATTTACTAAAGATACTACAGGTACTACAGGTAGTACAGGTAGTACAGGTACTAAATATAATACAGGTGCTACAGGTACAACAGGCTCTACAGGTGCTACAGGTGCTACAGGTACTGATACTACAGGTGCTACAGGTTCTACAGGTGCTTCAGGTACTACAGGCTCTACAGGTGCTACAGGTTCTACAGGTGCTACAGGCTCTACAGGTTCTACAGGTGCTTCAGGTACTACAGGCTCTACAGGTGCTACAGGTACTACAGGTGCTACAGGTACTACAGGCTCTACAGGTACTACAGGCTCTACAGGTACTACAGGCTCTACAGGTGCTACAGGTACAACAGGCTCTACAGGTACTACAGGCTCTACAGGCTCTACAGGTGCTACAGGTAATACAGGTGCTACAGGTGCTACAGGTACTGATACTACAGGTGCTACAGGCACTACAGGTGCTACAGGCTCTACAGGTGCTACAGGTTCTACAGGTGCTACAGGTGCTACAGGTTCTACAGGTGCTTCAGGTACTACAGGCTCTACAGGTGCTACAGGTTCTACAGGCTCTACAGGTACTACAGGCTCTACAGGTGCTACAGGTACTACAGGCTCTACAGGTACTACAGGCTCTACAGGTGCTACAGGTACTACAGGTGCTACAGGTACTACAGGCTCTACAGGTACTACAGGTACTACAGGTGCTACAGGTACTACAGGTGCTACAGGTTCTACAGGTACTACAGGCTCTACAGGTGCTACAGGTTCTACAGGTTCTACAGGTACTACAGGTTCTACAGGTACTACAGGTTCTACAGGAAGAACCTGAGACTAAATGCTGGAAATAATCTGTCAAACTTCTACATGTAAAAGATTCCTGTATTCAATATTAAATGTGTGTAAAGTGAGTGAATAGTTTGTCTCAGCCAATCACACGCTGTGTTCTTTGATCTAACGCGGCGTGTGGTTGGTCCGTTGCTCAGTGTTTAACAGCTCAGCGTCTGTAAGCTTTAATGAGGAGGAAACTCCTATTATAACTATTATACAGCTAATAACTAATATACTATTATAACTATTATACTATTATATCTATTATACAGCTAATAAACTAATATACTTATAACTATTATACTATTATATCTATTATACAGCTAATAACTAATATACTATTATAACTAATATACTATTATAACTATTATACAGCTAAATAACATGCTATTATAAACTATTAATATTATTCTATTATACAGCTAATAACTAACATGCTATTATAACTATTATACTATTATATCTATTATACAGCTAATAACTAATATACTATTATAACTATTATACTATTATATCTATTATACAGCTAATAACTAATATACTATTATAACTAATATACTATTATAACTATTATACAGCTAATAACTAACATGCTATTATAACTATTATACTATTATATCTAATATACAGCTAATAACCTACACGCTATTATAACTATGTTACTAACGTTCTACTAGAACTAACATACTGATAACCTACACGCTATTATAACTATGTTACTAACGTTCTACTAGAACTAACATACTGATAACCTACACGCTATTATAACTATGTTACTAACGTTCTACTAGAACTAACATACTAATAACCTACACGCTATTATAACTATGTTACTAACGTTCTACTAGAACTAACATACTGATAACCTACACGCTATTATAACTATGTTACTAACGTTCTACATAACGCTAACTAGCTTATAACTCACGCACTGTTAGATCTAAAGTACTTCTATAGCTAACGTACTATTCCTAACTAACGTCTTGATACTGTTGGGAACCCGTAGTATTTCTAACGTTTTGTTCCCCACAGATGGTTCTCCAGATGGGACTCTGGATCTGGAGGCTCCCGGCAGCAGTTCTCTGGGTTCTCTGGACGGTTCTCTGGACGGTGGTTCTCTTGGTTCTCTGCACGGTTCTCTGGGTTCTCTGGACGGTTCTCTGCACGGTTCTCTGGACGGTTCTCTGGGTTCTCTGGAGGAGGCCATGGAGCTGGATCAGTTCCTGTACAGACGGCCCGTGGCTCTGTCTCGCAGGAAGAGGAACATTCTGTTTCCCAGCGGAGTCCGTCTGTGTTCTCAGGAGACCTTCGAGCAGGCCGTCAAGAACCACCAGAACTACTTCCAGCTCCGAAGTACGATCTCTCAGAACCCTGAGGAGAACCCTAACCCATAACTTGTGACCTTAGAGAGAATCATTGACCCTAAAGAGAACCAGTGACCTTTAAGGGAACCGGTTACCCTATAGAGAACCCTAACCCATAACTTGTGACCTTGAAGGGAACCGATTACCCTAAAGTGAACCCTAAAGAGAACCCTAACCCATAACTTGTGACCCTAAAGAGAACATCTGACCCTAAAGAGAACCCCTGACCCTAAAAAGAAAATCTGACCCTAAAGAGAACCCCTCACCCTAAAGAGAACCCCTGACCCTAAAGAGAACATCTGACCCTAAAGAGAACCCCTGACCCTAAAGAGATCACCTGACCCCAAAGAGAACCCCTGACCCTAAATAGAACATCTGACCCTAAAGAGAACCCCTCGCCCTAAAGAGAACCCCTGACCCTAAAGAGATCCCCTGACCCTAAAGAGATCACCTGACCCCAAAGAGAACCCGACCCTAAAGAGAACATCTGACCCTAAAGAGAACCCCTGACCTTAAAGAGAACCCCTGACCCTAAAGAGATCACCTGACCCTAAAGAGAACCTCTGACCCCAAAGAGAATCCCTGACCATAAAGAGATCACCTCACCCTAAAGAGAACCCTTCACCTTAAAGAGAACCCCTGACCCCAAAGAGAACCCCTGACCCTAAATAGATCACCTGACCCTAAAGAGAACCTCTGACCCCAAAGAGAACCCCTGACCCTAAAGAGATCACCTGACCCTAAAGAGAACCCTTCACCTTAAAGAGAACCCCTGACCCTAAAGAGAACATCTGACCCCAAAGAGAACCCCTGACCCTAAAGAGAACATCTGACCCTAAAGAGAACCCCTGACCTTAAAGAGAACCCCTGACCCTAAAGAGAACCTCTGACCCCAAAGAGAACCCCTGACCCTAAAGAGATCACCTGACCCTAAAGAGAACCCTTCACCTTAAAGAGAACCCCTGACCCTAAAGAGAACATCTGACCCCAAAGAGAACCCCTGACCCTAAAGAGAACATCTGACCCTAAAGAGAACCCCTGACCTTAAAGAGAACCCCTGACCCTAAAGAGATCACCTGACCCTAAAGAGAACCCTTCACCTTAAAAAGAACCCTTCACCTTAAAGAGAACCCCTGACCCTAAAGAGAACCCCTGACCCTAAAGAGATCACCTGACCCTAAAGAGAACCTCTGACCCCAAAGAGAACCCCTGACCTTAAAGAGAACCCTGACCCTAAAGAGATCACCTGACCCTAAAGAGAACCTCTGACCCCAAAGAGAACCCCTGACCCTAAAGAGATCACCTGACCCTAAAGAGAACCCTTCACCTTAAAGAGAACCCCTGACCCTCAGAGGTCAGAGGTCCGAGGTTCCTTGGGGTCAGAGGTTCCTCGGGGTCAGAGGTTCCTCAGAGGTCAGAGGTCAGAGGTTCCTTGGGGTCAGAGGTTCCTCAGGGTCAGAGGTTCCTCAGAGGTCAGAGGTTCCTCAGGGGTCAGAGGTTCCTCAGGGTCAGAGGTTCCTCAGGGGTCAGAGGTTCCTCAGGGTCAGAGGTTCCTGAGGGGTCAGAGGTTCCTCAGAGGTCAGAGGTTCCTTGGGGTCAGAGGTTCCTCAGGGGTCAGAGGTTCCTCAGAGGTCAGAGGTTCCTTGGGGTCAGAGGTTCCTCAGGGTCAGAGGTTCCTCAGAGGTCAGAGGTTCCTTGGGGTCAGAGGTTCCTCAGGGGTCAGAGGTTCCTCAGGGTCAGAGGTTCCTCAGGGGTCAGAGGTTCCTCAGGGTCAGAGGTTCCTCAGAGGTCAGAGGTTCCTCGGGGTCAGAGGTTCCTCAGGGGTCAGAGGTTCCTCAGGGTCAGAGGTTCCTCAGAGATCAGAGGTCAGAGGTTCCTCAGGGTCAGATGTGAGACTGCAGACTGTGGTTCCTCTAACAAAGATCCACCCGGGTTCTCCTGCTCTTGTGGTCTTCTGTGTATTATATTATATTTATATCTTTGTACAGTATGTCAGGAGACGGTGTGGGAGGCCTTCAAGGTGTTCTGGGACCTGCTCCCGGAGCGGGACCAGTACCAGGACCTGGTTTCTCGCTGTTTGGACGGGTCCATTAGCACCAGTGACATCAGCAGAGAGTTCAGCCAATCAGAGCGCCACGCCCAGCTCATCAGGAGCGTGAGTACATTCATAATAATGTGGATTTCAAAATAAAGCTGATTGTAGTTTAATATGAATGATGAGGTTCTCTGCTGTGTTTCAGAGACTGCAGCCGGCGGCCGCCCTGACCAGGTCTGCTCATTCATCTCTCTGTTTAAATACAGGATTTAATAAAGGCACATGTTTAAATGCTTTAGCAATTACACTCCTTTACAGAAATACATCCTAAACATAGATAAGTGACAGGTAGCGAGTTTCTATGAGTATATAAATGATCAATATAAATATATATAACATAGTATATAATGACGTGTGTTTCTGCTGCAGGGCGTCCAGCTCCTCAGCTCCTCCTCCATGCAGGTACTCTCACACATACTTTATATACATTTAAATATATGTATAGTTATATCTAACAATAAATCAGTCTAAAATAAATATAAACATATTCTCTACATGAGTACTTTATTTCTGTAATTGAATACATGATTCAGTGTATCAATACCCTCCTCTGTAGACTTAAATACTTGTCTCTCTGCAGCTCAGAGTCCGGAGGGGTGCACAGCGGGGGGGCGGCAGGTAAGCTCACAGGAAGCTACCCCTTCACAATAAAAGCCTTCACTGAAACTGCTTCTATCGATCCGTCTTCTTCTCACTGACATAACATCTGCTCTTTACAGAGGAAGACGTCAGAACCACCGGTCCGGGTCTCCCCTGAAGAGGTTTTCCCAACGGACTCTGGACCTGAAGACCTCCAGGAGACTTCAGAGGGTCCAGAAGTGGTGGTCCCTGACACCGAGGGTCTTCCTGAGTCTGAAAAGGTCCAGGATTACTCTGTGGAGATTCAGGATGTGTCCCCAGAAGGCGAGGAGCCGCCCTCAGAGGTCATGGTTCAGGAGGTCCTCACACAAGCTACCACTGTAGTTCTTACGAAGCCCACCACAGAACCAGAGTCAGTGACCCTGGGGACAAATCCTGTCCTGGACCCAGAACCCAAAGACAGTTCTTGGGTATCACGACGGACGTACCATCAAAGCAGGATGTTGTAGACGAGGATCTACCAGAGATACCTGAATCAGTTGAGGAGGAACTCTTGCAGAACCAGAAGAAGATCCTTTAGAGACCGTGATCGAAGAACCAGAAGAAGAAGCAGAGGTTCCTTCCCAGGCCTCCTTTCAGACCACGGACCGGACCATAGAAGAAGTCAGTGAAGCACCGAAGACCAGCTGAGATCCGGAGTTACCTCTGACCCGTTCGTCCTTATCCTACAAGAAGATGAAGACGCCACGGTGGAACCTGAAGAATCTGGTCTTAATAGAAGAAGGAACCAAAGAGTACGCGGAGGTGATTCCAACTACGGCAGGCCTACCAGCAAAAGAAGAAGAACTACCTCAGGGAACAGCTGCCGTAGAAGATCCGTACAAGAACCAGCTGAAGAAACTGAAATCACTGAAGTACCAGCACAGGAAGTGGTTCATGTAGAAGATATAGGACTCGTAGAAGAAGCAGAACTCGTAGAAGATAAGGAGCCTCGAGGAGAACCAACAGAAGAAGACGGACTAGTAGAAATTTCAGAAGAGACAGTACCTACAAGAGGTATCACACAAGAACATTCGGGAGAAGAAGTTGGTGAACCAGAACCAGAAGGATCCGAACCAGAAGTTGCTGAGGAAGCGGTCTCAGAGAGTCTCCTCTTGACAGAACCAGAGGTACCAGAGCCAGAAGACCCTGAGGAAGAACCAGAGTCTGTCCTGAGGAAGAACCAGAGTCTGTCCCTGAGGAAGAACCAGAGTCTGTCCCTGAGGAAGAACCAGAGTCTGTCCCTGAAGAAGAACCAGAGTGTCCCTGAGGAAGAACCAGAGTCTTGTCCCTGAGGAAGAGGTGGTCCAAGAGGGTCCGACGAATGAAATATCTCCAGAAGTCTGGACTCCCACCGGAGCAGGAACTGCAGAACCTGAGGATCCGGTCCTGGAGGAGCTACTGTGGAGGTCCCTGCAGAGAACACCCCGGCCCCCTGGTGGAGGTCCCTGCTGAGAAGGTGGAAGCCACCACCAAGTACGTGGTTGAGTACAACAACGGGAACTTCCCGGCCCTGGCGGAGCGGCCCCTGGACCTGGACGGGTTTGGGAACAGCTTTGGTCTGGAAGATGAGGACTCGGTGAGTAAACTTGGCTACCGAACAAACACTAATCCGGTTCAGGTTCTGACGTCCTGTCTGGTTTCAGATCGGGAACGAGATAGACGGCACCCTGCTGTGGCCCCCGAGGGCCCTGAAGGAGCAGGTGGTGGAGCTGAGCCTCAAACTGAGAGGAGAAACTTCAGTGACGCCCTGAGGGACCCGAGCAGCACCCAGTACCAGCTGCTGGACCGCCACTTCATCCGCAGGGTGAGTACTATCAAGTAATACTCTAACACACATCAGGCTCCTTACTGTATGATGTCTCGGGTTTGCAGACATGGGGTCCCTTGTTTCACATCTTTTTTGTGCATCTAGTTTTAGTGGTTCGTGTCTCTCCAGTTTTGCTCGTCTTGCTTGTATTTTTGGATCTGATTTTATTGTTTGTGGTTCTTTTTAATTTGGTCTCTCTGTTTGGGAGTTGTTTTCTTGTTGTTGTTTTCAGCTTGCATCTGATTGGTTTCTATTAGTTTCCCTCTCTTTGGATCTCTCTGTGTGTCGTGGTGTTTCCCTGAGGTGTTGCTCTGGACCGTGGTTCTGTGTTGTGGTTCTGGAGGTGTTTCCCAGTAGGACTCTGTCTGTGGTTCTGGAGGTGTTTCCCAGTAGGGCGTGGTTCTGTGTTGTGGTTCTGGAGGTGTTTCCCAGTAGGACTCTGTGGTTCTGTGTTGTGGTTCTGGAGGTGTTTCCCAGTAGGACTCTGTGGTTCTAGAGGTGTTTCCCAGTAGGACTCTGTGGTTCTAGAGGTGTTTCCCAGTAGGACTCTGTGGTTCTGTGTTGTGGTTCTAGAGGTGTTTCCCAGTAGGACTCTGTGGTTCTAGAGGTGTTTCCAAGTAGGACTCTGTGGTTCTAGAGGTGTTTCCCAGTAGGACTCTGTGGTTCTAGAGGTGTTTCCCAGTAGGACTCTGTGGTTCTGTGTTGTGGTTCTAGAGGTGTTTCCCAGTAGGACTCTGTGGTTCTAGAGGTGTTTCCAAGTAGGACTCTGTGGTTCTAGAGGTGTTTCCCAGTAGGACTCTGTGGTTCTGTGTTGTAGTTCTGGAGGTGTTTCCCAGTAGGACTCTGTGGTTCTGTGTTGTGGTTCTGGAGGTGTTTCCCAGTAGGACTCTGTGGTTCTGTGTTGTGGTTCTGGAGGTGTTTCCCAGTAGGACTCTGTGGTTCTGTGTTGTGGTTCTGGAGGTGTTTCCCAGTAGGACTCTGTGGTTCTGTGTTGTGGTTCTGGAGGTGTTTCCCAGTAGGACTCTGTGGTTCTAGAGGTGTTTCCCAGTAGGACTCTGTGGTTCTAGAGGTGTTTCCCAGTAGGACTCTGTGGTTCTGGAGGTGTTTCCAAGTAGGACTCTGTGGTTCTAGAGGTGTTTCCCAGTAGGACTCTGTCTGTGGTTCTGGAGGTGTTTCCCAGTAGGCTGGTTCTAGAGGTGTTTCCCAGTAGGACTCTGTGGTTCTAGAGGTGTTTCCCAGTAGGACTCTGTGGTTCTGTGTTGTGGTTCTGGAGGTGTTTCCCAGTAGGACTCTGTGGTTCTGTGTTGTGGTTCTGGAGGTGTTTCCCAGTAGGACTCTGTGGTTCTAGAGGTGTTTCCCAGTAGGACTCTGTGGTTCTAGAGGTGTTTCCCAGTAGGACTCTGTGGTTCTGTGTTGTGGTTCTGGAGGTGTTTCCCAGTAGGACTCTGTGGTTCTGGAGGTGTTTCCCAGTAGGACTCTGTTGTTCTAGAGGTGTTTCCCAGTAGGACTCTGTGGTTCTAGAGGTGTTTCCCAGTAGGACTCTGTGGTTCTAGAGGTGTTTCCCAGTAGGACTCTGTGGTTCTAGAGGTGTTTCCCAGTAGGACTCTGTGGTTCTGTGTTGTGGTTCTGGAGGTGTTTCCCAGTAGGACTCTGTGGTTCTGTGTTGTGGTTCTGGAGGTGTTTCCCAGTAGGACTCTGTGGTCTAGAGGTGTTTCCCAGTAGGACTCTGTGGTTCTAGAGGGTTTCCCAGTAGGACTCTGTGGTTCTGTGTTGTGGTTCTGGAGGTGTTTCCCAGTAGGACTCTGTGGTTCTGTGTTGTGGTTCTGGAGGTGTTTCCCAGTAGGACTCTGTGGTTCTGTGGTTCTGCAGACTCAGCTCTGGTTGTATTTCCTCTGAGTCTGGAACCAGGAACCTCTGTATGTTCTGCTCAGGGTTCACTGGTGCTGTACCCATCAGCAGAACCACACACATACGGCCTCTTTAAAAACCCTGACTTAAAACCTGTGTGTTTCAGATCCAGGATGCGTTGGAGCGGCTGCCGGGCTTCAGGGGCGTCCGCGTGGTGGAGTTCAGGTGCGGCTGGTCTGATGTGTTTATCACTATGTAAGACACACACAGAAGATGTTTGAATAGTCTTTATCTTATAAATGATTTGTGTCCGCAGGCCGCAGAAGGACCTGGAGCGGTGAGTCCGATTAACTCCAGTAATGTGAATCTGTTTCCTTTCTAAGATCTAACATCACTTTTGGTTCTGACTTCCTGAAGAACCTGTGGTTTCCCCCTTCAGCTTCCTGTCAAATCCCGCCTGTAATCCCCTGTAACGCAGTTAGCGTCAGTTAGCATCAGTTAGCGTCAGTTGGCATCAGTTAGCATCAGTTAGCGTCAGTTAGCGTCAGTTAGCGTCAGTTAGCATCAGTTAGCGTCAGTCTGCTTCTGTGTGATAAACCTCTGGAGGACTACACCAGGCTTTACAACAGCCCCCCCCCCCCTCCCCCCCTTTCCAGGAAAGTGCCCCCCCCCTTTATCTCACCTGAACCGGAGAGACAGTCCAGAAACCTGCTGTCTGTCTGCAGGATTAAAGGATATATATATATATATATATATACTGAGTGTATATATATATATATATACACAAGTGTTTATATGTATACAGTATATATATATATATATATATATACAGTATATATATATATATATATATACAGTATATATATACAGTATATATATATATATATATATATATATACGCAAGTGTTTATATGTATACAGTATATATATATATATATACAGTATATATATACAGTATATATATATATATATATATATATATACGCAAGTCTTTATATGTATACAGTATATATATATATATATACAGTATATATATACTGTATATATATACTGTGTATATATTTCTGACATTTATAAAGTATATTAGAGACATTGTTTAAATATTTTTTTTTCTGGATTTTTAAAAATATAAATTAAAACATTTTTTTCACATTTTATTTATATTTGTTATTTATTTCAGACACTTGGGTCTGGGGGTTCTGGTGTTAGTCTGAGGGTTCTGGTGTTAGTCTGGTGTTAGTCTGAGGGTTCTGTTGTTAGTCTGGTGTTAGTCTGGGGGTTCTGGTGTTAGTCTGGTGTTAGTTTGAGGGTTCTGTTGTTAGTCTGGTGTTAGTCTGGGGGTTCTGGTGTTAGTCTGGGGGTTCTGGTGTTAGTCTGAGGGTTCTGGTGTTAGTCTGGTGTTAGTCTGTGGGTTCTGTTGTTAGTCTGGTGTTAGTCTGGGGTTCTGGTGTTAGTCTGGGGGTTCTGGTGTTAGTCTGAGGGTTCTGGTGTTAGTCTGGTGTTAGTCTGGGGGTTCTGTTGTTAGTCTGGTGTTAGTCTGGGGGTTCTGGTGTTAGTCTGGGGGTTCTGGTGTTAGTCTGAGGGTTCTGGTGTTAGTCTGGTGTTAGTCTGGGGGTTCTGGTGTTAGTCTGTGGGTTCTGTTGTTAGTCTGGTGTTAGTCTGGGGTTCTGGTGTTAGTCTGGGGATTCTGGTGTTAGTCTGGTGTTAGTCTGGGGTTCTGTTGTTAGTCTGGTGTTAGTCTGGGGGTTCTGGTGTTAGTCTGGGGTTCTGGTGTTAGTCTGGTGTTAGTCTAGGGGTTCTGTTGTTAGTCTGGTGTTAGTCTGGGGGTTCTGGTGTTAGTCTGGGGGTTCTGGTGTTAGTCTGGTGTTAGTTTGAGGGTTCTGTTGTTAGTCTGGTGTTAGTCTGGGGGTTCTGGTGTTAGTCTGGGGGTTCTGGTGTTAGTCTGAGGGTTCTGGTGTTAGTCTGGTGTTAGTCTGTGGGTTCTGTTGTTAGTCTGGTGTTAGTCTGGGGGTTCTGGTGTTAGTCTGGGGGTTCTGGTGTTAGTCTGAGGGTTCTGGTGTTAGTCTGGTGTTAGTCTGGGGGTTCTGTTGTTAGTCTGGTGTTAGTCTGGGGGTTCTGGTGTTAGTCTGGGGGTTCTGGTGTTAGTCTGAGGGTTCTGGTGTTAGTCTGGTGTTAGTCTGGGGGTTCTGGTGTTAGTCTGTGGGTTCTGTTGTTAGTCTGGTGTTAGTCTGGGGGTTCTGGTGTTAGTCTGGGGATTCTGGTGTTAGTCTGGTGTTAGTCTGGGGGTTCTGTTGTTAGTCTGGTGTTAGTCTGGGGGTTCTGGTGTTAGTCTGGGGGTTCTGGTGTTAGTCTAGGGGTTCTGTTGTTAGTCTGGTGTTAGTCTGGGGGTTCTGGTGTTAGTCTGGGGGTTCTGGTGTTAGTCTGGGGGTTCTGGTGTTACATCTCTTTATCTCACAGGGGTCTGGTGGTCCTGGTCCTGTACTCCATCACCCTGGAGGTGGACGGCAGCAGTGGGGTGAACAACGCGACCCTGGACTTCATCTCTCTGCAGAACAACCTGGTGGAGAAGAACTACCCGGGGGCCGCTGAGCAACCCACCATGGTCTACACCATCACCGACTTCAGGAACTATATCACCGAGGCGCTGCACAAAGACGGCTTCCTGGGCAACAGCAGCCTGGAGGCGTCCCAAACTGGTACGTAGTCCAGGTTTCCTGTAGTCCAGGTTTCCTATAGTCCAGGTTTCCTGTAGTTCAGCTTTCCTGTAGTTCAGTTTTCCTGTAGTCCAGGTTTCCTGTAGTCCAGGTTTCCTGTAGTTCAGCTTTCCTGTAGTCCAGGTTTCCTGTAGTCCAGGTTTCCTATAGTCCAGCTTTCCTGTAGTCCAGGTTTCCTGTAGTCCAGGTTTCCTGTAGTTCAGCTTTCCTGTAGTCCAGCTTTCCTATAGTCCAGCTTTCCTGTAGTCCAGGTTTCCTGTAGTCCAGGTTTCCTGTAGTCCAGCTTTCCTGTAGTCCAGCTTTCCTGTAGTCCAGGTTTCCTGTAGTCCAGGTTTCCTGTAGTTCAGCTTTCCTGTAGTCCAGGTTTCCTGTAGTCCAGGTTTCCTGTAGTCCAGGTTTCCTGTAGTCCAGCTTTCCTGTAGTCCAGCTTTCCTGTAGTCCAGGTTTCCTGTAGTCCAGGTTTCCTGTAGTTCAGCTTTCCTGTAGTCCAGGTTTCCTGTAGTCCAGGTTTCCTGTAGTCCAGGTTTCCTGTAGTCCAGCTTTCCTGTAGTTCAGCTTTCCTGCATCCCACACCAGGGTTCAGGTTTCTGCGTCCTGTGTCAGTCCATGAGTGTGGTCACAGGTCTTTTCTCTGTCTCCACAGCGGAGAACTCGTTACCGGCGGTGAAGACCACCAGCCGCCCGGAGGCCTTCCACAGCATGGTGGGTTTATAGAAATGTGAATATGTAATAAACATAGAGACGTGTATATATATATATATATATATATTATATATATATATTATATATATATATATATATATTATATATAATATTATTCTATATATTCCAGGATAGCGTCCTGGCTGCAGAGAAAACTCCGGATGCTCCGCTGCATGAGGCCGACCTCAGCAAAGATGACTTCCTGTTCGACCCGTGGAAAGGCGCGGGGGGCGGGTCCAGTGAGAACGACGTCTTCCTATTGGACGAGAGCACGAAGCCCGTCGGACTGCGCAAAGACGGTGAGAAACATCGGCACTTAAACTGATAATCAGAACATTTATACGTCTTTTATTTTGAAGGGGACACCCTCACTGAGCACTTCCTGTTTACAGATCTTTATAAGTCTTTTATTTTGAAGGGGACCCCCTCACTGAGCACTTCCTGTTTACAGATGGAGGTTTAGAGGCGGAGGGTTTCCTCCTCAGTAACGCCTCCTCACCGACTCTGAAACCTCAGACTGATGAAGGATCAGGTTTTGGATCCTCTGGAGGCGGACCTGGGTCTGACCTCTGGTCCTGGCCCCCCCAGCCTGTCTCTGAGGGGGGGGGCAGCATGGAGGTCCTGCCGCCGCCGGACCTGGAGGATGAGGAAGACGAGGAGGAGGAAGAGAAACAGGAAGTTATCACCGAAGCTCCTCCTCTAAAGACGACTGCTGCTCCAGCTGTGGAAGGAAGCCCGGACCTGGACCTGGAACAGAACTTGGACCTGGACCTGGACCTGGTGACGCCTCACATCAGCACCAACCCGCGGTTCTCCACCACCCCCGAGGCCCCGGTGTTCTGGCCTCAGGCGACGCTGACTGTGGAACTGAAAGAGGCGTCCGGCGTGTTCGATGAAATCGTCTTCAACGGGAACTCCTTCACCGGGTCTCCGGACCTCCAGGACCTCCAGGACCATCAGGACCATCAGGACCATCAGGACCATCAGGACCTCCAGGACCATCAGGACCTCCAGGACCATCAGGACCATCAGGACTGGACTCTGGAGGCTCCGGTCTTTGCAGGACCAATGGGGGTCTATCTCTCTGACACCACCGAAGAAGAAGCAGCTGTGGAGCCTACAGATGGGTCTACATCAGAAGAAGAACTCTCTGAGAAACAGGAAGTCCCTGAAGAAGAAGAGTCCAGCACCGGATCAGAAGTGGAGTTTGTCTCAGGACTGGACCCTCTGCTCCCAGGACCCGGGCCCCCTGATGCGGTGGAGGTTCTGGAGGAGCAGCACCTCGGCGCCGCTGACCTGGTAACTCCCGTTCTGCCGGTCTTCCTCCCGGAGGAGGACCTGGTGGAGGACGAGGTGATGGTCGTCTCCTCGTCTCCACCCTCGTCCTCCGTCAGCATCTCCCTCTCTCCGGAGAAAGACTCTCCGTTCACCCGGGTCTCGGACTCGGAGCTGGAGGACGAGGAGGCGCTGCACCGTCAGATCCAAACCCACGAAGAAGAAAGTCCAAGCAGCGCCCCGACGGCAGGTGGGTTTTTTTACGTTCTCCCCGGGGTCTACTTCCTGTTTACATTCAGAATAAGGGTCTGGTTTCATAGTTTACTGCTGATGGTCTGAGCAGAGACTTTAGCTAACTTAGCATAGTGTGCTACCTGTGTGCTACAATGGCAGCTGAATTTAAACCATTGTGGTCTGATGAACAAAAACCACCATTAGTTTCTATTCATTGAATCTTTCCCTAAAGTCCTGGCAACGCGTTAATAAACGCGGCTCCAGGTTTCTCTCAGTTTGTAACATATTATGGTTCCTTTCAACCTTTGATCTGGTCCAGGTGTTCCTGGTCTGCTGCCGGCGCTCCTCCATGAATCAGAAGATGTAGAAACCCTCCGAACATCCCCCCCCTTGGAGCAGGAGGTGCACCCCCCCTCGGAGCAGGTCTTCTCCAACTCCCCGAGCTTCGACGTCTTTCCGCTCAGTGTTATTGATCCTGAAGGAGACGGCAGTGGTTCCTCCAGCGGGGCAGAGATGGAGGTTCCCCCCCCCACGGCGCCCCCTGCTGGCCGGGCTCTCACGGTGTTCTTCAGCCTGAGGGTCACCAACATGGCCTTCTCCAGTGATCTGTTCAACAAGAGCTCCTCCGAGTACAGATCTCTGGAGCAGCGCTTCACCCAGCTGGTGAGGAACTCAGTTATTAACTATTAAACTGTATCACAACAAGACCCTGTCCCTCAGTTGGTTCTGGACTGATATAAGACTCATAAAGACCCTGTCCCTCAGCTGGATCTGGACTGATATAAGACTCATAAAGACCCTGTCCCTCAGCTGGTTCTGGACTGATATAAGACTCATAAAGACCCTGTCCCTCAGCTGGATCTGGACTGATATAAGACTCATAAAGACCCTGTCCCTCAGCTGGATCTGGACTGATATAAGACTCATAAAGACCCTGTCCCTCAGCTGGTTCTGGACTGATATAAGACTCATAAAGACCCTGTCCCTCAGCTGGTTCTGGACTGATATAAGACTCATAAAGACCCTGTCCTCTAGCTGGTTCTGGACTGATATAAGACTCATAAAGACCCTGTCCCTCAGCTGGTTCTGGACTGATATAAGACTCATAAAGACCCTGTCCTCTAGCTGGATCTGTTATAAAGACCCTCTCCCTCAGCTGGTTCTGTTATAAAGACCCTGTCCCTGTCCCTCAGCTGGTTCTGTTCTAAAGACCCTGTCCCTGTCCCTCAGCTGGTCCCCTACCTGCAGACCAACCTGCACCACTTTAAGAACCTGGAGATCCTGAACTTCCGGAATGGCAGCGTGGTGGTGAACAGTCGGATGGTGTTCGGACGCCCGGTGTCTCGAGGCGTCTCCAGTGTCGTTCATCTGGTCCTCGAAGACTTCGCCAACGCTGCCTACCAGACCATGAACCTGGACATCGACAAGTACTCTCTGGACGTGGAGGCCGGTGGGGACGGGCTATAGATATACACATATATATATATACAAGTACTCTCTGGACGTGGAGGCCGGTGGGGACGGGCTATAGATATACACATATATATATATATACAAGTACTCTCTGGACGTGGAGGCCGGTGGGGACGGGCTATAGATATACACATATATATATATACAAGTACTCTCTGGACGTGGAGGCCGGTGGGGACGGGCTATAGATATACACATATATATATATATATATACTTGTTTTATTGTGTTCATTTATCAGAGAGTATTTATAGTTAGTCTGCTGAGCGTAATCTGTCTGAGCCAATCACAGCAGCTCCTGGTAATCCTTCTTCTTCTCTGGTCTCTGATCTTCTTCTTCTCTGGTTCCAGGTGAGCGTGCTGACCCGTGTAAGTTTCAGGCGTGTAATGAGTTTTCTCGCTGCGTGGTGAACCGCTGGTCTGGCGAGGCGGAGTGTGTGTGCGCCGCGGGCTACGTTAGCGTGGACGGGCTGCCGTGTCAGAGCGTCTGCGACGTGACGCACGACTTCTGCCTGAACGACGGGAAGTGTGACGTCCAGCCGGGGAAGGGCGCCATCTGCAGGTGGGAGGCGGCACTACACTCTTTAAATATCACTTTATTAAACCTACTGAAGTCCCTTTGAGAAGATGACCTTTATATGTGTGCATTTTCATGTGCTGCCCCCTGTGGTGCCAGGTGTCGTGTTGGGGAGAACTGGTGGTACCGTGGTCAGCACTGCGAGGAGTTCGTCTCCGAGCCGCTGGTCGTCGGCATTGCCATGGCGTCGGTGTCCGGGCTCCTATTGGTGGCTGGAGGCATCGTCTACTTCCTGTCCAGAACGCTGAGGGAGCGCTACGACGCAGAGGACAGCGAGGACCCAATCAGGTGAGACCTCTGACATCACTTCCTGTTTACAGTCTGAGGGCATCACTTCCTGTTGAAAGTCTGAGGGCATCACTTCCTGTTTACAGTCTGAGGGCATCACTTCCTGTTTACAGTCTGAGGGCATCACTTCCTGTTGACAGTCTGAGGGCATCACTTCCTGTTGAAAGTCTGAGGGCATCACTTCCTGTTGACAGTCTGCTGAGTAACGTTGTTTCCTGCAGGTTGGGCGTCCCGTCTCTGGAGCGTCGTGCTAAGCTAACCGCGGCGCCGGACAGCGGCCCGGTGACGGCTCAGTTCTACCGGCGCTACGATGACGAGGCGCCACTCAGAACCGGGTCCAGAGACCAGAACCAGGAGAACAGAGACCAGGAGAACAGCTCTCTGAGCAAAGAGGTACGACTCATAATGCTGAGTCCTGTCAGGGGTTCAGGACTGAAAAAGTGGTTCCAAATACATTAGTAAACTACAGGAAACTGCGGCCATGTTTGTAGTCCTAACCCTCCGACCTCTGTGCTGAGTCATTGTTAATAGACTACAGGACACTGCGGCCATGTTTGTAGTCCTAACCTCTGACCTGTGACCCTGCAGGCGATCCAGGAGCGTCTGAGGATCGTCGAGCTCTGCTCCAGAGATCAGCACTTCGCCGACTTCATGAGACAAACTCAAGTGTGAGTGTTTCCTATTTAAAAAGAGATCTTTCAAAATACATTTATAAAGATTTAATAACTCTGCCTTTAGACATATTTTAGAAACACTATTTATATTCATTCAGTTTTTCATCAGAAACTGACCTCAGGATTTACACAGAATCGTCTCCTCATGTTTAACATGTACAAGTAAGCACACACACACACCCACACCCACACCCACACACACACACACACACACACACACACACACACACACACACACACACACACACACACCAGTGTGTGTGTTTGTAGTGTTATTTGTGCGGTCGCTGTGTTTTCTGTCAGAAACTGAGTCTGTGTTTTGTGGTCAAACAGATTCCTGGAGAAGAGAGGAAGCTCCTCCACATAGACCTCCAGGTACACGCTCTTATTCTGAAAGGACATATCTACACGCTCTTATTCTGAAAGGACATATCTACATGCTCTTATCCTGAAAGGACATATCTACACGCTCTTATTCTGAAAGGACATATCTACATGCTCTTATTCTGAAAGGACATATCTACACGCTCTTATTCTGAAAGGACATATCTACACGCTCTTATTCTGAAAGGACATATCTACACGCTCTTATTCTGAAAGGACATATCTACATGCTCTTACTTTGAAAGGACATATCTACATGCTCTTATTCTGAAAGGACATATCTACATGCTTATTCTGAAAGGACATATCTACATGCTCTTATTCTGAAAGGACATATCTCCATGCTCTTACTTTAAAAGGACATATCTACACGCTCTTACTTTGAAAGGGACACATATGTAAATACAAACGCTCTTACTTCGAAAGTTACTGGAATTTTTTGATAAATGACCTGTATATATTTCCCATGATGCTTTGCAGCCCCCTTCATTAACCCCGTGTTGTTTCTCCGCAGAAAGCTGCCTTCGTTCTGATTGGAGGATCTCGCTGCTCCCCTGGAGGTGACACTGAAACACTTTGGGATTTTATTTTGAAAGGACTCTTTCTGGACCTGAATTCTGACCTCTGATTGGTCGCCTGACTCTTCCTGTTCACTCTGTGTTTATAACCTTCAGTCACTGCTGCTCTTACTCTGATTTACAAACTGCTTTCTGTACTCTTCCTAAAGACTTTATTCTGAAACTTCACCGTTGTTTCTACTTCCTGTTTTCATGTCGCTGATTATCGGAGAAACGCGTTAGCATCTCGTTAGCTTCACGTTAGCTTGTTTTGCTCGGCGCGGCTCCCGTCAGTGCCTTCACGCTCCGTTAGCGTCCGTTAGCGTTAGCTCGGGCTCTCGGAGTTGTGATGTTGGTTTGTCTCATTAAAACTCATCCCAGCCAATCAGCTGCTTCACATGTTTACATTCATCTGTGTACTGTTAGCATGTAGCTACGCCTAGCCTGTGTACGAATCCAAAGAAACCAAAACTTTTTCAAAAGTAATTTTTTTATTTCTGACAACTTTATTTTAGTGCAAAATATGAAGTTACGAAGTATTTTGCTAAGCTTCTTTTTTTTACTACCAATATTATTTGGTTGTTATCTTGTTTAAAAAAGTTATATTAAAATGGAGATCGTTTTTCGTGCTTTTACGAACAGAATAAAGTAAATATTGGAGTCTTTAAATCACGGCCAATTAAAACCCTTCTTACTGTTTATTAGTTTTTATTACTTGAATTTCTCGTTGTTTAGATTTCCTGTTTTTTAGATCTAAAATATGTTTGTGATGTTTTGTGTTTTATATTCTGTTAGAGAATAAATAAATATAATGTGAATTTTATAAATAAAAGAAATATTTTTTACAGCAACACCTTCGTTTATTAGTAATAAAATGGTAGTATATTAAAAGTAGTAGTTAGTACTTAGTAGTGACGTCATTACAGAACCCCAGTGGCCCCAGTACTGATCCCTGTGGGACGCCATGTCTCACTTTAGAGGACCAGAGCCCTTCTTCTTCTACTTCTTCTTCTTCTTCTTCTTCTTCTTCTTCTTCTTCTTCTTCTTCTTCTTCTTCTTCTTGGTGCATGCTGGGAGATTTTGGAGTGTGAGAAAGAGAAGTGCGAGACTTTTGCGTTATATTTTCAGTTTATTTTTGTGTAATGGTTAAGTTAATATAGTTTATCGGTGGTGGTTTGATTTGCTTTACTTTTCGTGCTTTTTGGTGCGTCTGACGCCATGGTAAATGTTTGCCAAACTCACGCGGAAGCACGTTATTAAAATCTCGGCCGGCTTCCCATGAACTGTGGAGGAGATCGGGCTGGCTGTGGGAGAGAAGGTCGGGCACAGCAGCATTAAGTCCCTGGCGCGGATGAACAGCGCGGTGGTGATCTTTCTGGATCAGGTGGAGAAGGTGAACCGCGTCATCGAGACGGGCATCACGGTGAGAGAAATGTTTGTACAAGTACAGCCGCTGATGCTGCTCGCAACCAAAGTTGTACTTTCCAATGTCCCTCCCTTCATAACTGATGAGTTCCTCAGAGAACTGTCTGAGGAGACACGGAAACTTGTTTCTCCAGTGAAAAAGATGCTGTCTGGCTGTAAGTCTCAGTTACTGAAACACATAGTGTCTCACCGCAGACAAGTTTATATGATACTGAACAATCGGAATGCGGAGCTTAACCTCCGTTTTTACGTTAAAGTAGATGATTATGACTATGTGATTTTTGCAACGTCATCAGTTATGAAGTGCTTTGGTTGCGGGGAGGAGGGGCACACCGTGAATGCCTGTCCGAGGCGCGGGGATCCGGCTCCGCCTGGTCCGGATGGCGCGCAGGCTGGACCGTCCAACGCGCCGCTGCGCTGGGACCGCCCGCCGCTGCGCCGGGACCACCCGCCGCTGCGCCGGGACCACCCGCCTCTGCGCCGGGAACACCGGCTGTGTTGGGGCCGTCCGTTGCGCCGAAACCGCCCGTGGCTGCGCCGAGGCGGACTGCCGCGCCAGCGGCCGGTGCGCCGGTTGTAATGGAGCAGCAGGTGGCTGCTGCTGATGGAGGGGTGTCTCCCACTGCGGCGGCTGCTAACGCGGCCGCTGCAGTGGTGGGGGGCCCAGCAACGCTGCTCCTGAGCAGTCGACGGTGGCGCGCGATGTGACGTCTCGGACGCGGAGCGGGCGAGGGCGCGCTACACAGCGCGGTTCTGCTGCTGTGCCCGGCTTGCGGTGCGGTGGTGTAGCACAGGGTGTGGGTGATTATGTTCAGGAAAATGAGGTGGTGGTTTTGTGTGAAGCAGAAGAAAAAGGGGATGGGAAAAAAAACCAAACACAAATGGTGAAAAAACCCCTGAAATAATCAATGAACCACAAGGTGATTTGGCAAAGGAAAAGGTAGAGACAGGTGAAGTGAGTAAAACACAGGAGGAGGATATGGATAGTGAAACACATATGGAAAAAACAGGAGAGGAGAAGAAAACATGGGGTGAGCGGGTGGAGGTTGCTGAGGAGGAAGAGGAGGGGCAGAGATGATAAATAAAAAAAAGACTGCTATCAGGAGAAATCATCAACCGTTGCAAAAAGCAGTAAAGTAGGGAGTGAGGGAAAGGAAGGAAGAGAGCAAGGACAGGCGGATGATAGATGGGATGATTGTGTGTCTGACAGCAGCGATGTGCCAGGTTTTTTGAGCAGTAGTCAACAAAAAAAAATGTACTCAGCTGAAATGATAAAAAGTTACCTGGTGCAGACAAAAAACCAACATAACGTAATAATAGAAGAATATTTCCCAGATTTGGCCGTTTTTTGTGCCTCAGCAAGACTCCACATGAACAGGAAAGAGCAGTCTGTCTTGGATGAGCTGGAAGTTTATAGATTAAAAAGAATTGTAACTAAAGTAAGGAAGCAAATGGGCAGCGGTGATTTTAAAAACCTCAATGTGTGTGTTTCATTTATTTGTTTTTATTTTTGCTTTTAATATCTCACTCGCAATGGATGCTTTTAGAGAGGGAAGGTGAACTGGAGCCAGAGAGGAAAGAAAGAGGGCACTTATTTATCAGAGTGCAAAAATCAAACATGTCGATGTCCTCTTTTTACAAGAGACGCACAGCGATGTTTTTAATGAGACGGACTGGAAAAGGAGTGGGGGGGGAAGTCATTTTAAGCCACAACACCTCTCTGAGTGGGGGGGTGGGCTTCCTCCTCTCCAAGTCTTTTAATCCTGTCTCACTGGAGGTCGAGCATTTTATCAAGGGGAGGTTGCTTTTAATAAAAGCACGGTTTGACCTTTTTACAGTTGTTTTTATAAATGTGTATGCTCCAACAAACGGTGCAGAGAGGAAGCTGTTTTTACTCAAAGTTGATGTTTTAAACGGTTGTGCCACGGAGGATTTTTTATTCTTGGGTGGGGATTTTAATTGTACAGAAAATGCATCTTTAGATCGCAACCATGCAGAGCCGCATCCAGCGTCCCAGCATGCTCTGAGGCAGCTGGTCCACTCCCACGGCCTGGTGGATGTATGGAGAAGGATGCACGCAGACAACAGGCAGTACACCTGGTCCCACATCAGAGAGAGTAGAATTTCATCAGCTAGATTAGATCGTTTTTATTGTTTTAAGCATCATTTTAACACTTTTAAAATGTGCAGCATATCACCTGCTGGTTTTACGGATCACTCTTTGCTTTTATGTAATGTTTTTATTAGAAATGTTTTACCCAGAAGTGCATATTGGCATTTTAACTCGGTTTTAACATTTGATAAACATTTTAAAGAGGCCCTTATTTATTTCTGGAGTGTTTTTAGGCAGAGGAAGGGAGATTTTAGCAGTCTTAGGCAGTGGTGGGACCATGGTAAGACTGAGATAAGATTGCTCTGCCAACAGCACACCCTCAATGTCACACAAGACATCATTAGATCTATGAAAGACCTGGAGAGTGATATAGTGGAACTAGAAACAATAAGTGAGACCACAGGAGATCGAGGATATATTGAAATCCTCAAAGAGAAAAAAATGGCTTTAGCCAACCTGCTGGACGTTAAAGTTCAGGGTGCACTGGTCAGGTCCCGTTTCTCAACACTAATGAGATGGATGCTCCCTCTAGCTTCTTCTTCGGCCTGGAGAAAAAGAGTGGGCAGAGGTGAGTGATCCACTCGCTGCTGTCAGACACAGGGCAGGAAATAACAGAGCCAAGCCAGATCAGGAGGCGAGCTGTGGGTTCCACCCTCTACACAAGCGAGTATGAGGAGGGGGAAACTCTGTCCGAGGGGTTCTGTGCCGAACTACCTCAGGTCTCCGAGGAGACCAACTCACAGCTCGAAGGGCCGTTAACGATCCAGGAGCTGCAGACCGCCCTGCAAGGCATGCAGGGACGGCGGGCTCCTGGTATCGATGGCCTCTCCGTAGAGTTTTACGAAGCCTACTGGGACGTCTTGTCACATGACCTTTTAGACGTTTTTAATGAAAGTCTGGCCTCTGGCTCTATGCCGATGTCCTGCAGGAGAGCGGTGATCACGCTGTTACCAAAAAAAGGAAACCTGCAGGACATCAAAAACTGGCGCCCTGTGTCTCTGCTGTGTGTGGATTACAAACTTCTGTCCAAGGCTTTGGCCACCAGGCTGGGGAGGGCTGTGGAGCAGGTCATCCACCGGGACCAGACCTACTGTGTGCCCGGCAGGTCCATGGTGGACAATGTCCACCTAATTCGAGATGTTTTGGAGGTCTCCAGCTCATTGGGCATTAATACTGGTCTGATTTCTCTAGATCAGGAAAAGGCTTTCGACCGCGTTGAGCACAGCTTCCTCTGGAAAGTAATGGAGAAGTTTGGGTTCAGCGCTGGTTTCATAGCCAAGATCAAGGTGTTGTACAATAAGATTGAGAGTGTGCTGAAGTTCAACGGTGGGTTGTGTGCTCCTTTTAGAGTGTGTAGAGGGGTCCGGCAGGGCTGTGCTCTGTCTGGCATGCTCTATGCACTCTCCCTGGAACCCCTCCTCAACAAAATACGCTCCAAACTGCAAGGGCTGTTTTTACCTGGTTTTAGTGGAAGCATGGTTTTATCAGCGTATGCAGATGACATCATTGTTTTTATTAGAGACCAAAAAGATACAGACATTTTAGTTAACATCGTGAGGGAGTTTAGTTCAGCATCGGCAGCGAGGGTGAATTGGAAGAAAAGTGAGGCCCTCGCTGTCGGTGAGTGGAGTGGCGGTCTCCCAGTTCTTCCCCAGAACATGGTCTGGAAAAAAGATGGAATAAAGTACCTGGGGGTGTTCTTGGGAATACATATAGTCCTGAAGAACTGGGAGGACGTCAGAGGGAAGATAGAGGGAAAGCTCTCCAAGTGGAAGTGGCTGCTCCCTCAGATGTCTTTTAAAGGTAGGCTTACTAGCCCAAATACAAAAGAAATTGGTAGATTTTTTTTGGGAGGGTCTACACTGGGTGCCACAGGGGGTGCTGTTTTTATCTAGAGAGGAGGGGGACAGGGCCTTATCCACCTGGCCAGCCGAACAGCCACTTTTAGGATACAGTTTTTACAGAGGTATCTGACCGGCCCGGCTGATTTGGTGTGGAGAGATGTGAGCAGCTGCATTCTCCCACGCGTGAGTAACCTGGGGCTGGATGCTGCTCTGTTTTTAAATCTTGGGCCCTTTTTAACCACAAGGTGTCCAAAGACTGACTCTCTGCACTGGTTGCTGAAAGAGCCTCTGATTCACAAAGCCAGGTTGGACGTCGGCAGCAGCGAAACACCCGGCCTGACGGTGGCGCTGTGCCGATCCAAGACCCTGTGCCTTCAGCAGTTGGTGGACGCAGTGGGCCGGAGCTGAGCGATGCCCGGGCCCTGGGCTCTCTGCTGGGTCTGCACTCTGTCCGGGTGGCCGAGAGGATCCTACAACTCTGGAGCCAGATCCTCTCCCCTGATGACAAAAGACGTTTAAGGAGCTACGGACAGGGAAGAGCCAAGCCGGACCCAGCAGACCCCTTCCCGGAGATCTACCTGAGCCCAGGGCTCGGAGAGCTGGCCGGCCCCCTGCTCGGGGTCGCAAACAAAGAGGGAATGACTGTCCACAGGGCTGACAAGAAAACCCTTTACATGAACATTGTGAAGACCACCAACTAAAATGTGCTGAAGGACAGGGCCTCCACTGTGTGGAGCACCAGACCGGGTGCAGGAAGCGGACCAGGCCCACAGTGGAGGGTTTTATACAAACCTCCCATTAAAAAACGTACTGCCGACCTCCAGTGGAGAATTTGACACGGTGCCATCGCCTGTAATTCTTTTATCTCCATTATTAATCCTGCTGTTTTAGGGTTAGGGGTTAGGGTTAGGGTTAGGGGTTAGGGTTAGGGTTAGGGTTAGGGGTTAGGGTTAGGGTTAGGGGTTTAGGGGTTAGGGGTTAGGGTTAGGGGTTAGGGTTAGGGGTTTAGGGGTTAGGGTTAGGGGTTAGGGTTAGGGTTAGGGGTTTAGGGTTAGGGTTAGGGTTAGGGGTTAGGGTTAGGGGTTTAGGGGTTAGGGTTAGGGTTAGGGTTAGGGTTAGGGTTAGGTGGGGTTTAGGGTTAGGGGTTAGGGTTAGGGGTTAGGGTTAGGGTTAGGGGTTAGGGTTAGGGGTTTAGGGTTAGGGGTTAGGGTTAGGGGTTAGGGGTTTAGGGTTAGGGGTTAGGGTTAGGGGTTTAGGGTTAGGGGTTTAGGGTTAGGGGTTAGGGTTAGGGGTTAGGGGTTAGGGTTAGGGTTAGGGGTTAGGGTTAGGGGTTAGGGGTTAGGATTTGGGTTAGTGTCCATTTTGTGGTTTTACAGAGACTGTTTTCCATGTTTCTACAGAGTGCAAGAGACTCACGGGTTTCTTCTCTCTTTTAATTGGTTCTTAGTCTTTTTAGTGTAGCTTTTACCGAGAGTGTTTTTATCATGGGGCTCCATCTGGCAGCTCCAGCTCTCTGGCGAAGCAAAAATGGCCATTTATTTAAGCAGGAGAAACAGGGTTGAAAATAAGACAGGGGAAAAGCGATCTGGCTGGAGCGTCGGTTCTAAAGCACATTGGGGACTTGGACGCTTTTAAACAGCGGTGGTGCTCTCATGATATTGTTGGTTCCGTTGTTAATGAGGATTTAAACTTTGCACACATTTTTATGACAGGTTTTATATTAATGTATTTTAAGTGAAACGTTTTTGTTGCTCAATGAAGCACTTTATTTGAAAAGTCTTCTTCTTCTTCTTCTTCTTTTCTGGCGAAACTTTTTATATTTCCTCAGTGAGTGGAAACAGGTCCTATAGGACGGGAGGAGCCCCCCCCCCCAGGGTCTATATAAGGTCCCGCCCCCCCCCTCTCATTTTCTTCTGCTCCTATAATGTTGGCGGTGCTCGCTGCTCTGCTGCTGAGAGAGAGCAGCAGGTCTGAGGTGTCTTCATGTTCTCAGCCCCCCCCCCCCCCCAAAACATCAGCTCCCCCCCACACATCAGGGTTATTCTCCGGTTCTATGTTCCTTCACCTGGGGAACTGTGTGACAGCCTCCAGTTAATCTACAGCGGATATTAAACGTTATTAAATATAAACTGAGCAGCTTTCAGACGTCCTGATTCTGTCTCAGGACCTCTGAGGACATTTCTTTAAAATAAATATATAATATATTTTAAGTTTAATAATTAGACGAGTGTGTGTAAAGTCTTCAGGTGTCTTTGAGGTCTTCAGGTGTGTGTGAGGTCTCCAGGTGTGTGTAAAGTCTTCAGGTGTGTGTGAGGTCTCCAGGTGTGTGTAAAGTCTTCAGGTGTGTGTGAGGTCTTCAGGAGTGTGTCGGGTCTTCAGTTGTGTGTCTTCAGGTGTGTGTGAGGTCGTCAGGTGTGTGTGAGGTCTTCAGGTCTGTGTCAGGTCTTCAGGTGTGTGTGAGGTCTTCAGGTGTGTGTGTGAGGTCTTCAGGTGTGTGTCTTCAGGTGTGTGTGAGGTCTTCAGGTGTGTGTCAGGTCTTCAGGTGTGTGTGTGAGGTCTTCAGGTGTGTGTGTGAGGTCTTCAGGTGTGTGTCTTCAGGTGTGTGTGAGGTCTTCAGGTGTGTGTCAGGTCTTCAGGTGTGTGTGAGGTCTTCAGGTGTGTGTGTGAGGTCTTCAGGTGTGTGTCTTCAGGTGTGTGTGAGGTCTTCAGGTGTGTGTCAGGTCTTCAGGTGTGTGTGAGGTCTTCAGGTGTGTGTGTGAGGTCTTCAGGTGTGTGTCTTCAGGTGTGTGTGAGGTCTTCAGGTGTGTGTCAGGTCTTCAGGTGTGTGTGAGGTCTTCAGGTGTGTGTGAGGTCTTCAGGTGTGTGTGAGGTCTTCAGGTGTGTTTCAGGTCTTTAGGTGTGTGTGAGGTCTTCAGGTGTGTGTGTGAGGTCTTCAGGTGTGTGTCTTCAGGTGTGTGTCTTCAGGTGTGTGTGAGGTCTTCAGGTGTGTGTGTGAGGTCTTCAGGTGTGTGTCTTCAGGTGTGTGTGAGGTCTTCAGGTGTGTGTGTGAGGTCTTCAGGTGTGTGTGAGGTCTTCAGGTGTGTGTGAGGTCTTCAGGTGTGTGTGAGGTCTTCAGGTGTGTGTGAGGTCTTCAGGTGTGTGTGAGGTCTTCAGGTGTGTGTGGTAGTGTCTCTGCTGTGTTAGAGCGCCCTCTGGTGGCCGACGCTCTCCACTGTCAGACCATCAACATTAAAGGATGGCTTTAAGACTGATTATTAAAAGATATATATAGAACAGTTTTTACCGCGAATCACCAGAATGAAAAATACATCTTTTAAAGATATATTTTGTAAACCATTAGAAGGCCGTTTCATACAGCCCAAACCACTGCTGACGATTAATTTAAAATACCATTAATTTCCATTAAAAGACAAATTCAAACCTTTATTTTTTGTTTTTGTTATTTAAAGTTATTTAAAGTTTCTTTTATTATACTTTTAATTTTTACCTCATTTCTAATGAAATGTTCTGTTTTCCTAAATGTCTCAATGCATTCTGGGAAATTAATTTAATTAATTAAAAAGTAGAAATATCTCCAGAAAAACATCAAACATTTTTAAAACTCACAATAAAATAAAAACTAAATATTTTGAGAAATATGTTTTTCTACACTTTTCAGACACAGAGACACAAAGAGCCATGAAACA
>JASDAP010000029.1:395963-452934 GCA_031216635.1 Dissostichus eleginoides | reverse complement strand
ACATAGGACCCTCTAGAACCGTGACATTAGGACCCTCTAGAACCAGTGACATTAGACCCTCTAGAACCAATGACATTAGGACCCTCTAGAACCAGTGACATTAGGACCCTCTAGAACCAGTGACATTAGGACCTCTAGAACTAGTGACATTAGGACCCTCTAGAACCATGACATTAGGACTCTCTAGAACTAGTGACATTAGGACCCTCTAGAACCAGTGACATTAGGACCCTCTAGAACCAGTGACATTAGGACCCTGTTGAACTAGTGACATTAGGACCCTCTAGAACCAGTGACATTAGGACCCTCTAGAACCAGTGACATTAGGACCCGCTAGAACTAGTGACATTAGGACCCTCTAGAACCAGTGACATTAGGACACTCTAGAACTAGTGAATTAGGACCCTCTAGAACCAGTGACATTAGGACCCTCTAGAACCAGTGACATTAGGACCCTCTGAACTGACATTAGGACCCTCTAGAACCAGTGACATTAGACCCTCTAGAACTAGTGACATTAGGACCCTCTAGAACCATGACATTAGACCCTCTAGAACCAGTGACATTAGGACCCTCTAGAACTAGTGACATTAGGACCCTCTAGAACCAGTGACATTAGGACCCTCTAGAACCAGTGACATTAGGACTCTCTAGAACTAGTGACATTAGGACCCTCTAGAACCAGTGACATTAGGACCCTCTAGAACCAGTGACATTAGGACCCTCTTGAACTAGTGACATTAGGACCCTCTAGAACCAGTGACATTAGGACCCTCTAGAACCAGTGACATTAGGACCCGCTAGAACTAGTGACATTAGGACCCTCTAGAACCAGTGACATTAGGACACTCTAGAACTAGTGAAATTAGGACCCTCTAGAACCAGTGACATTAGGACCCTCTAGAACCAGTGACATTAGGACCCTCTAGAACCAGTGACATTAGGACCCTCTAGAACCAGTGACATTAGGACCCTCTAGAACTAGTGACATTAGGACCCTCTAGAACCAGTGACATTAGGACCCTCTAGAACCAATGACATTAGGACCCTCTAGAACCAGTGACATTAGGACCCTCTAGAACCAGTGACATTAGGACCCTCTAGAACTAGTGACATTAGGACCCTCTAGAACCAGTGACATTAGGACCCTCTAGAACCAGTGACATTAGGACCCTCTAGACTCATTCCCTCCTGAAGTACGTTGAGTTCTCGGTTCTCACGGTGATGTTTGTCTGCAGAGCGTCAAGGTGTCGGCGCTGGCGACCGTCAGCCAGCTCTCAGAGCGAGCGGAGCGAGTCCAACCTGGGGTGAGACGTATACATTATATACATTATATACATGATATATACATTATATATACATTATATATACATTATATACATGATATACATTATATATATTATATATACATTATATACATGATATACATTATATACATGATATACATTATATATATACATTATATATACATTATATACATTATATATACATTATATACATGATATATACATTATATACATTATATATACATTATATACATGATATACATTATATACATGATATACATTATATACATTATATACATTATATATACATTATATACATGATATATACATTATATACATTATATATACATGATATACATGATATATACATTATATACATTATATATACATGATATACATTATATACATTATATATACATTATATACATGATATACATTATATACATTATATATACATGATATACATGATATACATGATATACATTATATATACATTATATACATGATATACATGATATACATGATATACATTATATATACATTATATACATTATATATACATTATATACATGATATACATGATATACATTATATACATGATATACATGATATACATTATATACATTATATATACATTATATACATTATATACATGATATACATGATATACATTATATACATTATATATACATTATATACATGATATACATGATATACATTATATACATGATATACAGTTTATATACATTATATACATTATATACAGTTTATATACATTATATACAGTTTATATACATTATATATACATTATATACATGATATACATTATATACATTATATACATTATATATACATGATATACAGTTTATATACATTATATACATTATATACAGTTTATATATATTATATATACAGTTTATATACATTATATATACAGTTTATATATACATTATATACAGTTTATATATATATTATATAGTTTATATATATATAAACTGTATATATAATGTATATACAGTTTATATAATATAAACTGTATATATTATATATAAACTATATATATAATATATACAGTATATATATATACTGTATATATATAATATATATACAGTATATATATTATATATACTGTATATATATAATATATATACAGTATATATATATGCAGTATATATATTATATATATAGTATATATTATAGATGTATATATTCCTCGGACAGTGCCCACCCTTCTTTGTGACAGCAATGGGACATTCCCTCAGGCTAGTTTGAGTCTCTCCGAACAGTATTCCTCGGCGTTACCTCCGTCTTCTTCTTCTTGTGTTTCAGGGGTTCAGATCTTCGTCCTCTTCACCGCCCGGACGCCGTCCTTCAGAGCCGTCGTGTCTTGCTCTCTTCAGTTTGTCAACATCCAGCTCAAAGAGACCAAGTACCGGCTGCCGAGGACCTGGGGGACGTCCAGCATCGAGTCCTACCGGGAAGTCAGCCTGTGACCTGAAACACAAAACAACCGGTATCATAACCCCAGAAGAAGACGAGTCAGGCTGTGACCCCAGAAGAAGACGAGTCAGGCTGTGACCCCAGAAGAAGACGAGTCAGGCTGTGACCCCAGAAGAAGACGAGTCAGGCTGTAACCCCAGAAGAAGACGGTCAGGCTGTAACCCCAGAAGAAGACGAGTCAGGCTGTGACCCCAGAAGAAGAACGATCAGGCTGTAACCCCAGAAGAAGACGAGTGGCTGTAACCCCAGAAGAAGACGAGTCAGGCTGACCCCAGAAGAAGACGAGTCAGCCTGTAACCCCAGAAGAAGACGAGTCAGGCTGTAACCCCAGAAGAAGGACGATCAGGCTGTGACCCCAGAAAGAATACGAGTCAGGGCTGTACCCCAGAAGAAGCGAGTCAGCCTGTAACCCCAGAAGAAGACGATCAGCCTGTAACCCAGAATAAGACGAGTCAGGCTGTAACCCCAGAAGAAGACGAGTCAGGCTGTGACCCCAGAAGAAGACGAGTCAGGCTGTGACCCCAGAAGAAGACGAGTCAGGCTGTGACCCCAGAAGAAGACGAGTCAGGCTGTAACCCCAGAAGAAGACGAGTCAGGCTGTGACCCCAGAAGAAGACGAGTCAGGCTGGACCCCAGAAAAGACGAGTCACCTGTGACCCCAGAAGAAGACGAGTCAGGCTGTAACCCCAGAAGAAGACGAGTCAGCCTGTAACCCCAGAAGAAGACGAGTCAGGCTGTGACCCCAGAAGAAGACGAGTCAGGCTGTGACCCCAGAAGAAGACGAGTCAGGCTGTGACCCCAGAAGAAGACGAGTCAGGCTGTAACCCCAGAAGAAGACGAGTCCCTGTAACCCCAGAAGAAGACGAGTCAGGCTGTGACCCCAAGAAGAAGAGTCAGGCTGTTGACCCCAGAAGAAGACGAGTCAGGCTGTGACCCCAGAAGAAGACGAGTCAGGCTGTACCCAGAAGAAGACGAGTCAGGCTGTGACCCCAGAAGAAGACGAGTCAGGCTGTGACCCCAGAATAAGACGAGTCAGGCTGTGACCCCAGAAGAAGACGAGTCAGGCTGTGACCCCAGAAGAAGACGAGGCTGAGGAGACCCGACGGGAGGACAGAGCAAAGCCCTGACGAACAGAACAAATGGTTCTCTTCAGTCTTCGGATCACTTCTGATGACATTTATATCAACTCAGTGATTTCTGTTTTTATTGTTCTGTAGTTATTTCAAATGCTTGTATATTTTATGAAGTGTCTTAAATTATAATGTTTTAATCTTAAATGATAAGAACACTTTAAATTGGATTTGAAGTGTTTCATGGCTCTTTTGTCTCTGTGTCTGAAAGGTGTAGAAAAACATATTTCTCAAAATATTTAGTTTTTATTTTATTGTGAGTTTTAAAAATGTTTGATGTTTTTCTGGAGATATTTCTACTTTTTAATTAATTTAATTAATTTCCCAGAATGCATTGAGACATTTAGGAAAACAGAACATTTCATTAGAAATGAGGTAAAAATCAAAAGTATAATAAAAGAAACTTTAAATAACTTTAAATAACAAAAACAAAAAATAAAGGTTTGAATTTGTCTTTTAATGGAAATTAATGGTATTTTAAATTAATCGTCAGCAGTGGTTTGGGCTGTATGAAACGGCCTTCTAATGGTTTACAAAATATATCTTTAAAAGATGTATTTTCATTCTGGTGATTCGCGGTAAAAACTGTTCTTATATCTCTTTTAATAATCAGTCTTAAAGCCATCCTTTAATGTTGATGGTCTGACAGTGGAGAGCGTCGGCCACCAGAGGGCGCTCTAACACAGCAGAGACACTACCACACACACCTGAAGACCTAACACACACCTGAAGACCTCACACACACCTGAAGACCTCACACACACCTGAAGACACACACCTGAAGACCTCACACACACACCTGAAGACCTCACACACACACCTGAAGACCTCACACACACCTGAAGACACACACCTGAAGACACACACCTGAAGACCTCACACACACCTGAAGACACACACCTGAAGACCTCACACACACCTGAAGACCTCACACACACACCTGAAGACCTCACACACACCTGAAGACACACACCTGAAGACCTCACACACACACCTGAAGACCTCACACACACCTGAAGACACACACCTGAAGACCTCACACACACCTGAAGACACACACCTGAAGACACACACCTGAAGACCTCACACACACACCTGAAGACCTCACACACACCTGAAGACCTCACACACACCTGAAGACCTCACACACACCTGAAGACACACACACACCTGAAGACCTCACACACACCTGAAGACCTGACACACACCTGAAGACCTCACACACACCTGAAGACCTCACACACACCTGAAGACCTCACACACACCTGAAGACACACACACACCTGAAGACTAGTGATGGCAGTTTGACACTGAAGCTTCGAACGGAGCTTCAACCCTGGACTTCCTTTTCCATAGAAGCAGTGATTCGAAGCTTGCTTCAAATCACGTGACATGTGACGTCAGAAGCAGCAACTGCTTCATTTCCTGAATGAATCACTTGACTGGTTCGCGGTCCAATCACGCGATTCAATGCACTGCCTCGTCTCTATTCTGACAGGTGACAGGTTGAAACAGTTTCGAATTTGAGCGCTTCAACACTTTATAACCGCTCTAAACAATGCGCAATGTGTGGGTTGTTGTCGTAGTTTGCGTTGTTGCTGTTGAGTTGTTGTTGGTATTGCATTTGAATTGGATCATTATAGAGCAAGCAGGAAGAAAGATAGGTCGTTCTGGCTCGGGAAACACTTCGAAATGTGGAGAAGTTGTGAACTTGCTTTAAGGAATAGATAGCGCAGTGGATAGAGCCGGCGGCCTGAATGCTGCGATGTCCTCCGCGCAGCTGGTTCAAAGCTCGGAACGGATGAACTTTTAATCATTGCTTTTCAACTTTAATACTTTAATAACTGATAAAAGGCCCTCTCCGCCCAAAAAAATGTCCAGCACTCTCTAGTCTCTTCTCAATAACCCAATACACACAATTATCAATCTTTAATTGCAAATAGAACATGATATTCAGTCTTAGTGTGTGTGCATCGAATATTTTTCAAGCAAGATCGTTACACCCACTGCAGCCTTGCACTTCGCCAGGAGAGGTCGCTGTAACTGAAGCTTCCAGAAATGAACCTATTTCCGACACAATTGTCCACGTGGTTCGATGCTTCATTCAAAGCTTCATTTTGCCATCACTACTGAAGACCTCACACACACCTGAAGACCTCACACACACCTGAAGACCTCACACACACACCTGAAGACCTCACACACACCTGAAGACCTCACACACACCTGAAGACCTCACACACACCTGAAGACCTCACACACACACCTGAAGACCTCACACACACCTGAAGAACACACCTGAAGACCTCACACACACACCCTGAGACCTCACACACACCTGAAGACACACACCTGAAGACCTCACACACACCTGAAGACACACACCTGAAGACACACACCTGAAGACCTCACACACACACCTGAAGACCTCACACACACCTGAAGACCTGAAACACACCTGAAGACCTCACACACACCTGACGACCTCACACACATCTGAAGACACACACCTGAAGACCTCACACACCCACACCTGAGACCTCACACACACCTGAAGACCTGACACATACCTGAAGACCTCACACACACCTGAAGACACACACCTGAAGACCTCACACACACCTGAAGACCTCACACACACCTGAAGACCTGACACACACCTGAAGACCTCACACACACCTGAAGCACACCTGAAGACCTCACACACACACCTGAAGACCTCACACACACCTGAAGACCTCACACACACCTGAAGACCTGACACACACCTGAAGACCTCACACACACCTGAAGCACACCTGAAGACCTCACACACACACCTGAAGACCTCACACACCTGAAGACCTGACACACACCTGAAGACCTCACACACACCTGAAGACACACACCTGAAGACCTCACACACACACCTGAAGACCTCACACACACCTGAAGACCTCACACACACCTGAAGACCTGACACACACCTGACGACCTCACACACACCTGAAGACACACACCTGAAGACCCGACACACTCCTGAAGACCTCACACACACCTGAAGACTTTACACACACCTGGAGACCTCACACACACCTGAAGACCTCAAAGACACCTGAAGACTTTACACACACTCGTCTAATTATTAAACTTAAAATATATTATATATTTATTTTAAAGAAATGTCCTCGAGGTCCTGAGACAGAATCAGGACGTCTGAAAGCTGCTCAGTTTATATTTAATAACGTTTAATATCCGCTGTAGATTGACTGGAGGCTGTCACACAGTTCCCCAGGTGAAGGAACATAGAACCGGAGAATAACCCTGATGTGTGGGGGGGAGCTGATGTTTTGGGGGGGGGGGGGGGGGCTGAGAACATGAAGACACCTCAGACCTGCTGCTCTCTCTCAGCAGCAGAGCAGCGAGCACCGCCAACATTATAGGAGCAGAAGAAGACTCTATGAGAGGGGGGGGGGGGGGGCGGGACCTTATATAGACCCTGGGGGGGGGCTCCTCCCGTCCTATAGGACCTGTTTCCACTCACTGAGGAAATATAAAAAGTTTCGCCAGAAAAGAAGAAGAAGAAGAAGAAGAAGAAGAAGAAGAAGAAGAAGACTTTTCAAATAAAGTGCTTCATTGAGCAACAAAAACGTTTCACTTAAAATACATTAATATAAAACCTGTCATAAAAATGTGTGCAAAGTTTAAATCCTCATTAACAACGGAACCAACAATATCATGAGAGCACCACCGCTGTTTAAAAGCGTCCAAGTCCCCAATGTGCTTTAGAACCGACGCTCCAGCCAGATCGCTTTGCCTCTTCCCCTTTCTTATTTTCAACCCTGTTTCTCCTGCTTAAATAAATGGCCATTTTTGCTTCGCCAGAGAGCAGGAGCTGCCAGATGGAGCCCCATGATAAAAACACTCTCGGTAAAAGCTACACTAAAAAGACTAAGAACCAATTAAAAGAGAGAAGAAACCCGTGAGTCTCTTGCACTCTGTAGAAACATGGAAAACAGTCTCTCTAAAACCACAAAATGGACACTAACCCAAATCCTAACCCCTAACCCCTAACCCTAACCCCTAACCCTAACCCCTAACCCTAACCCTAACCCCTAACCCTAACCCCTAACCCTAACCCTAAACCCCTAACCCCTAACCCTAACCCTAACCCTAACCCTAACCCCTAACCCTAACCCTAACCCCTAACCCTAACCCCTAACCCTAACCCTAAACCCCTAACCCCTAACCCTAAAACAGCAGGATTAATAATGGAGATAAAAGAATTACAGGCGATGGCACCGTGTCAAATTCTCCACTGGAGGTCGGCAGTACGTTTTTTAATGGGAGGTTTGTATAAAACCCTCCACTGTGGGCCTGGTCCGCTTCCTGCACCCGGTCTGGTGCTCCACACAGTGGAGGCCCTGTCCTTCAGCACATTTTAGTTGGTGGTCTTCACAATGTTCATGTAAAGTGTTTTCTTGTCAGCCCTGTGGACAGTCATTCCCTCTTTGTTTGCGACCCCGAGCAGGGGGCCGGCCAGCTCTCCGAGCCCTGGGCTCAGGTAGATCTCCGGGAAGGGGTCTGCTGGGTCCGGCCTGGCTCTTCCCTGTCCGTAGCTCCTTAAACGTCTTTTGTCATCAGGGCAGAGGATCTGGCTCCAGAGTTGTAGGATCCTCTCGGCCACCCGGACAGAGTGCAGACCCAGCAGAGAGCCCAGGGCCCGGGCATCGCTCAGCCCCGCCCCACTGCATCCACCAACTGCTGAAGGCACAGGGTCTTGGATCGGCACAGCGCCACCGTCAGGCCGGGTGTTTCGCTGCTGCCGACGTCCAACCTGGCTTTGTGAATCAGAGGCTCTTTCAACAACCAGTACAGAGAGTCAGTCTTTGGACACCTTGTGGTTAAAAAGGGCCCAAGATTTAAAAACACCCTGATAAAAAGGAGGCAACCCATTTAATTTTAAAAAGTTTAAATCAGTTAAAAACAGAGCAGCATCCAGCCCCGGGTTACTCACGCGTGGGAGGATGCAGCTGCTCACATCTCTCCACACCAAATCAGCCGGGCCGGTCAGATACCTCTGTAAAAACTGTATCCTAAAAGTGGCTGTTCGGCTGGCCAGGTGGATAAGGCCCTGTCCCCCCTCCTCTCTAGATAAAAACAGCACCCCCTGTGGCACCCAGTGTAGACCCTCCCAAAAAAAATCTACCAATTTCTTTTGTATTTGGGCTAGTAAGCCTACCTTTAAAAGACATCTGAGGGAGCAGCCACTTCCACTTGGAGAGCTTTCCCTCTATCTTCCCTCTGACGTCCTCCCAGTTCTTCAGGACTATATGTATTCCCCAAGAACACCCCCAGGTACTTTAGCCCATCTTTTTTCCAGACCATGTTCTGGGGAAGAACTGGGAGACCGCCACTCCACTCACCGACAGCGAGGGCCTCACTTTTCTTCCAATTCACCCTCGCTGCCGATGCTGAACTAAACTCCCTCACGATGTTAACTAAAATGTATATCTTTTGGTCTCTAATAAAAACAATGTCATCTGCATACGCTGATAAAACCATGTTTCCATTAAAACCAGGTAAAAACAGCCCTTGCAGTTTGGAGCGTATTTTGTTGAGGAGGGGTTCCAGGGAGAGTGCATAGAGCATGCCAGACAGAGCACAGCCCTGCCGGACCCCTCTACACACTCTAAAAGGAGCACACAACCCACCGTTGAACTTCAGCACACTCTCAATCTTATTGTACAACACCTTGATCTTGGCTTTGAAACCAGCGCTGAACCCAAACTTCTCCATTACTTTCCAGAGGAAGCTGTGCTCAACGCGGTCGAAAGCCTTTTCCTGATCTAGAGAAATCAGACCAGTATTAATGCCCAATGAGCTGGAGACCTCCAAAACATCTCGAATTAGGTGGACATTGTCCACCATGGACCTGCCGGGCACACAGTAGGTCTGGTCCCGGTGGATGACCTGCTCCACAGCCCTCCCCAGCCTGGTGGCCAAAGCCTTGGACAGAAGTTTGTAATCCACACACAGCAGAGACACAGGGCGCCAGTTTTTGATGTCCTGCAGGTTTCCTTTTTTTGGTAACAGCGTGATCACCGCTCTCCTGCAGGACATCGGCATAGAGCCAGAGGCCAGACTTTCATTAAAAACGTCTAAAAGGTCATGTGACAAGACGTCCCAGTAGGCTTCGTAAAACTCTACGGAGAGGCCATCGATACCAGGAGCCCGCCGTCCCTGCATGCCTTGCAGGGCGGTCTGCAGCTCCTGGATCGTTAACGGCCCTTCGAGCTGTGAGTTGGTCTCCTCGGAGACCTGAGGTAGTTCGGCACAGAACCCCTCGGACAGAGTTTCCCCCTCCTCATACTCGCTTGTGTAGAGGGTGGAATAAAAACTCACAGCTCGCCTCCTGATCTGGCTTGGCTCTGTTATTTCCTGCCCTGTGTCTGACAGCAGTGAGTGGATCACTCGCCTCTGCCCATTCTTTTTTCCAGGCCGAAGAAGAAACTAGTGGGAGCATCCATCTCATTAGTGTTGAGAAACGGGACCTGACCAGTGCACCCTGAACTTTAACGTCCAGCAGGTTGGCTAAAGCCATTTTTTTCTCTTTGAGGATTTCAATATATCCTCGATCTCCTGTGGTCTCACTTATTGTTTCTAGTTCCACTATATCACTCTCCAGGTCTTTCATAGATCTAATGATGTCTTGTGTGACATTGAGGGTGTGCTGTTGGCAGAGCAATCTTATCTCAGTCTTACCATGGTCCCACCACTGCCTAAGACTGCTAAAATCTCCCTTCCTCTGCCTAAAAACACTCCAGAAATAAATAAGGGCCTCTTTAAAATGTTTATCAAATGTTAAAACCGAGTTAAAATGCCAATATGCACTTCTGGGTAAAACATTTAAAATTTTCTAATAAAAACATTACATAATAGCAAAGAGTGATCCGTAAAACCAGCAGGTGATATGCTGCACATTTTAAAAGTGTTAAAATGATGCTTAAAACAATAAAAACGATCTAATCTAGCTGATGAAATTCTATTCTCTCTGATGTGGGACCAGGTGTACTGCCTGTTGTCTGCGTGCATCCTTCTCCATACATCCACCAGGCCGTGGGAGTGGACCAGCTGCCTCAGAGCATGCTGGGACGCTGGATGCGGCTCTGCATGGTTGCGATCTAAAGATGCATTTTCTGTACAATTAAAATCCCCACCCAAGAATAAAAAACCCTCCGTGGCACAACCGTTTAAAACGTCACTAGCTTTGAGTAAAAACAGCTTCCTCTCTGCCCGTTTGTTGGAGCATACACATTTATAAAAACAACTGTAAACAAACGTGCTTTTATTAAAAGCAACCTCCCCTTGATAAAATGCTCGACCTCCAGTGAGACAGGATTAAAAGACTTGGAGAGGAGGAAGCCCACCCCCCCACTCAGAGAGGTGTTGGGCTTAGAATGACTTCCCCCCCCACTCCTCTTTCCAGTCCGTCTCATTAAAAACGTCGCTGTGCGTCTCTTGTAAAAAGAGGACATCGACATGTTTGATTTTTGCAGTCTGATAAATAAGTGCCCTCTTTCTTTCCTCTCTGGCTCCAGCTAACCTTCCCTCTCTAAAAGCATCCACTGCGAGTGAGATATTAAAAGCAAAAATAAAAACAAATAAATGAAACACACACATTGAGGTTTTTAAAATCACCGCTGCCCATTTGCTTCCTTACTTTAGTTACAATTCTTTTTAATCTATAAACTTCCAGCTCCTCCCAGACAGACGGCTCCTTCCTGTTCATTCGGAGTCGAGGCACAAAAAACGGCCAAATCTGGGAAGTCTTCTTCTATTATTACGTCATGTTGGTTTTTTGTCTGCACCAGGTCATTTGTTATCGTTTCAGCTGAGTACATTGTTTTTTGTTGACTACTGCTCAAAAACCTGGCACATCGCTGCTGTCAGACACACAACCATCTATCATCCGCCTGTCCTGCTCTCTTCCTTCCTTTCCCTCTCTCCCTACTTTACTGCTTTTTGCAACGGTTGATGCATCTTTTTTATTTCTCATTCCTGCCGCCTCCTCTTCCTCCGTCTCAGCAACCTCCACCCGCTCACCCCATGTTTTCTTCTCCTCTCCTGTTTTTTCCATATGTGTTTCACTATCCATATCCTCCTCCTGTGTTTTACTGACTTCACCTGTCTCTACATTTTCCTTTGCCAAATCACCTTGTGGTTCATTGATTATTTCAGGGTTTTTTTCACCATTTGTATTTGGTTTTTTTTTTTTTTTCCCATCCCCTTTTTCTTCTGCTTCACACAAAACCACCACCTCATTTTCCTGAACATAATCACCCACACCCTGTGCAACACCACCGCACCGCAAGCCGGGCACAGCAGCAGAACCGCGCTGTGTAGCGCGCCCTCGCCCGCTCCGCGTCCGAGACGTCACATCGCGCGCCACCGCGACAGCTCAGGAGGGGGGCCCCCCACCACTGCAGCGGCCGCGTTAGCGCCGCCGCCGTGGGAGACACCCCTCCATCAGCAGCAGCCACCTGCTGCTCCATTACAACCGGCGCATCGGCCGCTGGCGCGGCAGTCCGCCTCGGCGCAGCCACGGGCGGTTTCGGCGCAACGGACGGCCCCAACACAGCCGGTGTTCCCGGCGCAGACGCGGGTGGTCCCGGCGCAGCGGCGGGTGGTCCCGGCGCAGCGGCGGGCGGCCCCGCGCAGGGCGCGTTGGACGGTCCAGCCTGCGCGCCATCCGGACCAGGCGGAGCCGGATCCCCGCGCCTCGGACAGGCATTCACGGTGTGCCCCTCCTCCCCGCAACCAAAGCACTTCATAACTGATGACGTTGCAAAAATCACATAGTCATAATCATCTACTTTAACGTAAAAACGGAGGTTAAGCTCCGCATTCCGATTGTTCAGTATCATATAAACTTGTCTGCGGTGAGACACTACGTGTTTCAGTAACTGAGACTTACAGCCAGACAGCATCTTTTTCACTGGAGAAACAAGTTTCCGTGTCTGGACAGTTCTCTGAGGAACTCATCAGTTATGAAGGGAGGGACATTGGAAAGTACAACTTTGGTTGCGAGCAGCATCAGCGGCTGTACTTGTACAAACATTTCTCTCACCGTGATGCCCGTCTCGATGACGCGGTTCACCTTCTCCACCTGATCCAGAAAGATCACCACCGCGCTGTTCATCCGCGCCAGGGACTTAATGCTGCTGTGCCCGACCTTCTCTCCCACAGCCAGCCCGATCTCCTCCACAGTTCATGGGAAGCCGGCCGAGATTTTAATAACGTGCTTCCGCGTGAGTTTGGCAAACATTTACCATGGCGTCAGACGCACCAAAAAGCACGAAAAGTAAAGCAAATCAAACCACCACCGATAAACTATATTAACTTAACCATTACACAAAAATAAACTGAAAATATAACGCAAAAGTCTCGCACTTCTCTTTCTCACACTCCAAAATCTCCCAGCATGCACCAAGAAGAAGAAGAAGAAGAAGAAGAAGAAGAAGAAGAAGAAGAAGAAGAAGAAGAAGAAGAAGAAGAAGGGCTCTGGTCCTCTAAAGTGAGACATGGCGTCCCACAGGGATCAGTACTGGGGCCACTGGGGTTCTGTAATGACGTCACTACTAAGTACTAACTACTACTTTTAATATACTACCATTTTATTACTAATAAACGAAGGTGTTGCTGTAAAAAATATTTCTTTTTATTTATAAAATTCACATTATATTTATTTATTCTCTAACAGAATATAAAACACAAAACATCACAAACATATTTTAGATCTAAAAAAACAGGAAATCTAAACAACGAGAAATTCAAGTAATAAAAACTAATAAACAGTAAGAAGGGTTTTAATTGGCCGTGATTTAAAGACTCCAATATTTACTTTATTCTGTTCGTAAAAGCACGAAAAACGATCTCCATTTTAATATAACTTTTTTAAACAAGATAACAACCAAATAATATTGGTAGTAAAAAAAGAAGCTTAGCAAAATACTTCGTAACTTCATATTTTGCACTAAAATAAAGTTGTCAGAAATAAAAAAATTACTTTTGAAAAAGTTTTGGTTTCTTTGGATTCGTACACAGGCTAGGCGTAGCTACATGCTAACAGTACACAGATGAATGTAAACATGTGAAGCAGCTGATTGGCTGGGATGAGTTTTAATGAGACAAACCAACATCACAACTCCGAGAGCCCGAGCTAACGCTAACAGATGCTAACGCTAACGGACGCTAACGGAGCGTGAAGGCACTGACGGGAGCCGCGCCGAGCAAAACAAGCTAACGTGAAGCTAACGAGATGCTAACGCGTTTCTCCGATAATCAGCGACATGAAAACAGGAAGTAGAAACAACGGTGAAGTTTCAGAATAAAGTCTTTAGGAAGAGTACAGAAAGCAGTTTGTAAATCAGAGTAAGAGCAGCAGTGACTGAAGGTTATAAACACAGAGTGAACAGGAAGAGTCAGGCGACCAATCAGAGGTCAGAATTCAGGTCCAGAAAGAGTCCTTTCAAAATAAAATCCCAAAGTGTTTCAGTGTCACCTCCAGGGGAGCAGCGAGATCCTCCAATCAGAACGAAGGCAGCTTTCTGCGGAGAAACAACACGGGGTTAATGAAGGGGGCTGCAAAGCATCATGGGAAATATATACAGGTCATTTATCAAAAAATTCCAGTAACTTTCGAAGTAAGAGCGTTTGTATTTACATATGTGTCCCTTTCAAAGTAAGAGCGTGTAGATATGTCCTTTTAAAGTAAGAGCATGGAGATATGTCCTTTCAGAATAAGAGCATGTAGATATGTCCTTTCAGAATAAGAGCATGTAGATATGTCCTTTCAGAATAAGAGCATGTAGATATGTCCTTTCAAAGTAAGAGCATGTAGATATGTCCTTTCAGAATAAGAGCGTGTAGATATGTCCTTTCAGAATAAGAGCGTGTAGATATGTCCTTTCAGAATAAGAGCGTGTAGATATGTCCTTTCAGAATAAGAGCATGTAGATATGTCCTTTCAGAATAAGAGCGTGTAGATATGTCCTTTCAGGATAAGAGCATGTAGATATGTCCTTTCAGAATAAGAGCGTGTAGATATGTCCTTTCAGAATAAGAGCGTGTACCTGGAGGTCTATGTGGAGGAGCTTCCTCTCTTCTCCAGGAATCTGTTTGACCACAAAACACAGACTCAGTTTCTGACAGAAAACACAGCGACCGCACAAATAACACTACAAACACACACACTGGTGTGTGTGTGTGTGTGTGTGTGTGTGTGTGTGTGTGTGTGTGGGTGTGGGTGTGTGTGTGTGCTTACTTGTACATGTTAAACATGAGGAGACGATTCTGTGTAAATCCTGAGGTCAGTTTCTGATGAAAAACTGAATGAATATAAATAGTGTTTCTAAAATATGTCTAAAGGCAGAGTTATTAAATCTTTATAAATGTATTTTGAAAGATCTCTTTTTAAATAGAAAACACTCACACTTGAGTTTGTCTCATGAAGTCGGCGAAGTGCTGATCTCTGGAGCAGAGCTCGACGATCCTCAGACGCTCCTGGATCGCCTGCAGGGTCACAGGTCAGAGGTTAGGACTACAAACATGGCCGCAGTGTCCTGTAGTCTATTAACAATGACTCAGCACAGAGGTCGGAGGGTTAGGACTACAAACATGGCCGCAGTTTCCTGTAGTTTACTAATGTATTTGGAACCACTTTTTCAGTCCTGAACCCCTGACAGGACTCAGCATTATGAGTCGTACCTCTTTGCTCAGAGAGCTGTTCTCCTGGTCTCTGTTCTCCTGGTTCTGGTCTCTGGACCCGGTTCTGAGTGGCGCCTCGTCATCGTAGCGCCGGTAGAACTGAGCCGTCACCGGGCCGCTGTCCGGCGCCGCGGTTAGCTTAGCACGACGCTCCAGAGACGGGACGCCCAACCTGCAGGAAACAACGTTACTCAGCAGACTGTCAACAGGAAGTGATGCCCTCAGACTTTCAACAGGAAGTGATGCCCTCAGACTGTCAACAGGAAGTGATGCCCTCAGACTGTAAACAGGAAGTGATGCCCTCAGACTGTAAACAGGAAGTGATACCCTCAGACTTTCAACAGGAAGTGATGCCCTCAGACTGTAAACAGGAAGTGATGTCAGAGGTCTCACCTGATTGGGTCCTCGCTGTCCTCTGCGTCGTAGCGCTCCCTCAGCGTTCTGGACAGGAAGTAGACGATGCCTCCAGCCACCAATAGGAGCCCGGACACCGACGCCATGGCAATGCCGACGACCAGCGGCTCGGAGACGAACTCCTCGCAGTGCTGACCACGGTACCACCAGTTCTCCCCGACACGACACCTGGCACCACAGGGGGCAGCACATGAAAATGCACACATATAAAGGTCATCTTCTCAAAGGGACTTCAGTAGGTTTAAATATGTAGAAAACAAGTCTTTTGAAATGTTCTTAAATCATCTTATAGGTGAATGTATTTAATAATAAAGTGATATTTAAAGAGTGTAGTGCCGCCTCCCACCTGCAGATGGCGCCCTTCCCCGGCTGGACGTCACACTTCCCGTCGTTCAGGCAGAAGTCGTGCGTCACGTCGCAGACGCTCTGACACGGCAGCCCGTCCACGCTAACGTAGCCCGCGGCGCACACACACTCCGCCTCGCCAGACCAGCGGTTCACCTCGCAGCGAGAAAACTCATTACACGCCTGAAACTTACACGGGTCAGCACGCTCACCTGGAACCAGAGAAGAAGAAGATCAGAGACCAGAGAAGAAGAAGGATTACCAGGAGCTGCTTTGATTGGCTCAGACAGATTACGCTCAGCAGACTAACTATAAATACTCTCTGATAAATGAACACAATAAAACAAGTATATATATATATATATATGTGTATATCTATAGCCCGTCCCCACCGGCCTCCACGTCCACAGAGTACTTGTATATATATATATATGTGTATATCTATAGCCCGTCCCCACCGGCCTCCACGTCCACAGAGTACTTGTATATATATATATATGTGTATATCTATAGCCCGTCCCCACCGGCCTCCACGTCCAGAGAGTACTTGTATATATATATATGTGTATATCTATAGCCCGTCCCCACCGGCCTCCACGTCCAGAGAGTACTTGTCGATGTCCAGGTTCATGGTCTGGTAGGCAGCGTTGGCGAAGTCTTCGAGGACCAGATGAACGACACTGGAGACGCCTCGAGACACGGGCGTCCGAACACCATCCGACTGTTCACCACCACGCTGCCATTCCGGAAGTTCAGGATCTCCAGGTTCTTAAAGTGGTGCAGGTTGGTCTGCAGTAGGGGACCAGCTGAGGGACAGGGACAGGGTCTTTAGAACAGAACCAGCTGAGGGACAGGGACAGGGTCTTTATAACAGAACCAGCTGAGGGAGAGGGTCTTTATAACAGATCCAGCTAGAGGACAGGGTCTTTATGAGTCTTATATCAGTCCAGAACCAGCTGAGGGACAGGGTCTTTATGAGTCTTATATCAGTCCAGAACCAGCTAGAGGACAGGGTCTTTATGAGTCTTATATCAGTCCAGAACCAGCTGAGGGACAGGGTCTTTATGAGTCTTATATCAGTCCAGATCCAGCTGAGGGACAGGGTCTTTATGAGTCTTATATCAGTCCAGACCAGCTGAGGGACAGGGTCTTATGAGTCTTATATCAGTCCAGATCCAGCTGAGGGACAGGGTCTTTATGAGTCTTATATCAGTCCAGATCCAGCTGAGGGACAGGGTCTTTATGAGTCTTATATCAGTCCAGATCCAGCTGAGGGACAGGGTCTTTATGAGTCTTATATCAGTCCAGATCCAGCTGAGGGACAGGGTCTTTGTGAGTCTTATATCAGTCCAGAACCAACTGAGGGACAGGGTCTTGTTGTGATACAGTTTAATAGTTAATAACTGAGTTCCTCACCAGCTGGGTGAAGCGCTGCTCCAGAGATCTGTACTCGGAGGAGCTCTTGTTGAACAGATCACTGGAGAAGGCCATGTTGGTGACCCTCAGGCTGAAGAACACCGTGAGAGCCCGGCCAGCAGGGGCGCCGTGGGGGGGGAACCTCCATCTCTGCCCCGCTGGAGGAACCACTGCCGTCTCCTTCAGGATCAATAACACTGAGCGGAAACGTCGAAGCTCGGGGAGTTGGAGAAGACCTGCTCCGAGGGGGGGTGCACCTCCTGCTCCAAGGGGGGGGATGTTCGGAGGGTTTCTACGTCTTCTGATTCATGGAGGAGCGCCGGCAGCAGACCAGGAACACCTGGACCAGATCAAAGGTTGAAAGGAACCATAATATGTTACAAACTGAGAGAAACCTGGAGCCGCGTTTATTAACGCGTTGCCAGGACTTTAGGGAAAGATTCAATGAATAGAAACTAATGGTGGTTTTTGTTCATCAGACCACCATGGTTTAAATTCAGCTGCCATTGTAGCACACAGGTAGCACACTATGCTAAGTTAGCTAAAGTGTCTGCTCAGACCATCAGCAGTAAACTATGAAACCAGACCCTTATTCTGAATGTAAACAGGAAGTAGACCCCGGGAGAACGTAAAAAACCCACCTGCCGTCGGGGCGCTGCTTGGACTTTCTTCTTCGTGGTTTGGATCTGACGGTGCAGCGCCTCCTCGTCCTCCAGCTCCGAGTCCGAGACCCGGTGAACGGAGAGTCTTTCTCCGGAGAGAGGGAGATGCTGACGGAGGACGAGGGTGGAGACGAGGAGACGACCATCACCTCGTCCTCCACCAGGTCCTCCTCCGGGAGAAGACCGGCAGAACGGGAGTTACCAGGTCAGCGGCGCCGAGGTGCTGCTCCTCCAGAACCTCCACCGCATCAGGGGGCCCGGGTCCTGGGAGCAGAGGGTCCAGTCCTGAGACAAACTCCACTTCTGATCCGGTGCTGGACTCTTCTTCTTCAGGGACTTCCTGTTTCTCAGAGAGTTCTTCTTCTGATGTAGACCCATCTGTAGGCTCCACAGCTGCTTCTTCTTCGGTGGTGTCAGAGAGATAGACCCCCATTGGTCCTGCAAAGACCGGAGCCTCCAGAGTCCAGTCCTGATGGTCCTGATGGTCCTGGAGGTCCTGATGGTCCTGGAGGTCCTGATGGTCCTGATGGTCCTGATGGTCCTGATGGTCCTGGAGGTCCTGGAGGTCCGGAGACCCGGTGACGGAGTTCCCGTTGAAGACGATTTCATCGAACACGCCGGACGCCTCTTTCAGTTCCACAGTCAGCGTCGCCTGAGGCCAGAACACCGGGGCCTCGGGGGTGGTGGAGAACCGCGGGTTGGTGCTGATGTGAGGCGTCACCAGGTCCGGTCCAGGTCCAAGTTCTGTTCCAGGTCCAGGTCCGGGCTTCCTTCCACAGCTGGAGCAGCAGTCGTCTTTAGAGGAGGAGCTTCGGTGATAACTTCCTGTTTCTCTTCCTCCTCCTCGTCTTCCTCATCCTCCAGGTCCGGCGGCGGCAGGACCTCCATGCTGCCCCCCCCCTCAGAGACAGGCTGGGGGGGCCAGGACCAGAGGTCAGACCCAGGTCCGCCTCCAGAGGATCCAGAACCTGATCCTTCATCAGTCTGAGGTTTCAGAGTCGGTGAGGAGGCATTACTGAGGAGGAAACCCTCCGCCTCTAAACCTCCATCTGTAAACAGGAAGTGCTCAGTGAGGGGGTCCCCTTCAAAATAAAAGACTTATAAAGATCTGTAAACAGGAAGTGCTCAGTGAGGGGTCCCCTTCAAAATAAAAGACGTATAAATGTTCTGATTATCAGTTTAAGTGCCGATGTTTCTCACCGTCTTTGCGCAGTCCGACGGGCTTCGTGCTCTCGTCCAATAGGAAGACGTCGTTCTCACTGGACCCGCCCCCCGCGCCTTTCCACGGGTCGAACAGGAAGTCATCTTTGCTGAGGTCGGCCTCATGCAGCGGAGCGTCCGGAGTTTTCTCTGCAGCCAGGACGCTATCCTGGAATATATAGAATAATATGTAATGTAATAAACATAGGGACGTGTATATATATTATATATATAATATATATATATATATATATTATATATATATATTATATATAAATATATATATATATATATATATATATTATATATAATATATATATATATAATATATATATATATATATATATATACACGTCCCTATGTTTATTACATATTCACATTTCTATAAACCCACCATGCTGTGGAAGGCCTCCGGGCGGCTGGTGGTCTTCACCGCCGGTAACGAGTTCTCCGCTGTGGAGACAGAGAAAAGACCTGTGACCACACTCATGGACTGACACAGGACGCAGAAACCTGAACCCTGGTGTGGGATGCAGGAAAGCTGAACTACAGGAAAGCTGGACTACAGGAAACCTGGACTACAGGAAACCTGAACTACAGGAAAGCTGGACTACAGGAAACCTGGACTACAGGAAACCTGGACTACAGGAAACCTGGACTACAGGAAAGCTGGACTACAGGAAAGCTGAACTACAGGAAACCTGGACTACAGGAAACCTGGACTACAGGAAAGCTGGACTACAGGAAAGCTGAACTACAGGAAAGCTGAACTACAGGAAACCTGGACTACAGGAAACCTGGACTACAGGAAACCTGAACAACAGGAAAGCTGAACTACAGGAAACCTGAACTACAGGAAACCTGGACTACAGGAAAGCTGAACTACAGGAAACCTGGACTACAGGAAACCTGGACTATAGGAAACCTGGACTACAGGAAACCTGGACTACGTACCAGTTTGGGACGCCTCCAGGCTGCTGTTGCCAGGAAGCCGTCTTTGTGCAGCGCCTCGGTGATATAGTTCCTGAAGTCGGTGATGGTGTAGACCATGGTGGGTTGCTCAGCGGCCCCCGGGTAGTTTTCTCCACCAGGTTGTTCTGCAGAGAGATGAAGTCCAGGGTCGCGTTGTTCACCCACTGCTGCCGTCCACCTCCAGGGTGATGGAGTACAGGACCAGGACCACCAGACCCCTGTGAGATAAAGATGTAACACCAGAACCCCAGACTAACACCAGAACCCCAGACTAACACCAGAACCCCCAGACTAACACCAGACTAACAACAGAACCCCCAGACTAACACCAGCTAACCAGAACCCCAGACTAACACCAGAACCCCCAGACTAACACCAGACTAACAACAGAACCCCCAGACTAACACCAGACTAACACCAGAACCCTCAGACTAACACCAGAACCCCCAGACTAACACCAGAACCCCCAGACTAACACCAGACTAACAACAGAACCCCCAGACTAACACCAGACTAACACCAGAACCCTCAGACTAACACCAGAACCCCCAGACTAACACCAGAACCCCCAGACTAACACCAGACTAACAACAGAACCCCCAGACTAACACCAGACTAACACCAGAACCCTCAGACTAACACCAGAACCCCCAGACTAACACCAGACTAACACCAGACTAACACCAGAACCCTCAGACTAACACCAGAACCCCCAGACTAACACCAGACTAACACCAGACTAACACCAGAACCCCCAGACTAACACCAGACTAACAACAGAACCCACAGACTAACACCAGACTAACACCAGAACCCTCAGACTAACACCAGAACCCCCAGACCCAAGTGTCTGAAATAAATAACAAATATAAATAAAATGTGAAAAAAATGTTTTAATTTATATTTTTAAAAATCCAGAAAAAAAAATATTTAAACAATGTCTCTAATATACTTTATAAATGTCAGAAATATATACACAGTATATATATATACTGTATATATATACAGTATATATATACTGTATACATATAAACACTTGTGTATATATATATATATATATATACTGTATATATATACTGTATATATATATATATATATACTGTATACATATAAACACTTGCGTATATATATACTGTATATATATACTGTATATATATACACAGTATATATATACTGTATATATATACTGTATATATATATATATACTGTATATATATACTGTATATATATATACTGTATATATATACTGTATATATATATACTGTATATATATACTGTATATATATATATATACTGTATATGTATACTGTATATATAATATACACAGATATATATACTAGTATATATATACTGTATATATAATATATATACTATATATATACTGTATATATATACTGTATAATTATATAATATACTGTATACATATAAACACTTGTGTATATATATATAATATAACACTCAGTATATATATATATATATATATATATATATCCTTTAATCCTGCAGACAGACAGCAGGTTTCTGGACTGTCTCTCCGGTTCAGGTGAGATAAAGGGGGGGGGCACTTTCCTGGAAGGGGTGGGGAGGGGGGGGGGGGGGGGGCTGTTGTAAAGCTGGTGTAGTCCTCCAGAGGTTTATCACACAGAAGCAGACTGACGCTAACTGATGCTAACTGACGCTAACTGACGCTAACTGATGCTAACTGATGCTAACTGACGCCAACTGACGCTAACTGACGCTAACTGACGCCAACTGACGCTAACTGATGCTAACTGACGCTAACTGATGCTAACTGATGCTAACTGATGCTAACTGACGCCAACTGACGCTAACTGACGCCAACTGACGCTAACTGATGCTAACTGACGCTAACTGCGTTACAGGGGATTACAGGCGGGATTTGACAGGAAGCTGAAGGGGGAAACACAGGTTCTTCAGGAAGTCAGAACCAAAAGTGATGTTAGATCTTAGAAAGGAAACAGATTCACATTACTGGAGTAATCGGACTCACGCTCCAGGTCCTTCTGCGGCCTGCGGACACAAATCATTTATAAGATAAAGACTATTCAAACATCTTCTGTGTGTGTCTTAAATAGTGATAAACACATCAGACCAGCCGCACCTGAACTCCACCACGCGGACGCCCCTGAAGCCCGGCAGCCGCTCCAACGCGTCCTGGATCTGAAACACACAGGTTTTAAGTCAGGGTTTATAAAGAGGCCGTATGTCTGTGGTTCTGCTGATGGGTACAGCACCAGTGAACCCTGAGCAGAACATACAGAGGTTCCTGGTTCCAGACTCAGAGGAAATACAACCAGAGCTGAGTCTGCAGAACCACAGAGTCCTACTGGGAAACACCTCCAGAACCACAACACAGAACCACAGAGTCCTACTGGGAAACACCTCCAGAACCACAACACAGAACCACAGAGTCCTACTGGGAAACACCTCTAGAACCACAGAGTCCTACTGGGAAACACCTCTAGAACCACAGAGTCCTACTGGGAAACACCTCCAGAACCACAACACAGAACCACAGAGTCCTACTGGGAAACACCTCCAGAACCACAACACAGAACCACAGAGTCTACTGGGAAACACTCTAGAACCACAGAGTCCTACTGGGAAACACCTCTAGAACCACAGAGTCCTACTGGGAAACACCTCCAGAACCACAACACAGAAACCACAGAGTCCTACTGGGAAACACCTCCAGAACCACAACACAGAACCACAGAGTCCTACTGGGAAACACCTCTAGAACCACAGAGTCCTACTGGGAAACACCTCTAGAACCACAGAGTCCTACTGGGAAACACCTCCAGAACCACAGAGTCCTACTGGGAAACACCTCTAGAACCACAGAGTCCTACTGGGAAAACACCTCTAGAACCACAGAGTCCTACTGGGAAAACCTCTAGAACAACAGAGTCCTACTGGGAAACACCTCCAGAACCACAACACAGAACCACAGAGTCCTACTGGGAAACACTCCAGAACCACAACACAGAACCACAGAGTCCTACTGGGAAACACCTCTAGAACCACAGAGTCCTACTGGGAAACACCTCTAGAACCACAGAGTCCTACTGGGAAACACCTCCAGAACCACAACACAGAACCACAGAGTCTACTGGGAAACACCTCCAGAACCACAACACAGAACACAGAGTCCTACTGGGAAACACCTCTAGAACCACAGAGTCCTACTTGGAAACACCTCTAGAACACAGAGTCCTACTGGGAAAACACCTCTAGAACCACAACACAGAACCACAGAGTCCTACTGGGAAACACCTCTAGAACCACAGAGTCCTACTGGGAAACACCTCTAGAACCACAGAGTCCTACTGGGAAACACCTCTAGAACCACAGAGTCCTACTGGGAAACACCTCCAGAACCACAACACAGAACCACAGAGTCCTACTGGGAAACACTCCAGAACCACAACACAAACCACAGTCTACTGGGAAACACTCTAGACCACAGAGTCCTACTGGGAAACACCTCTAGAACCACAGAGTCCTACTGGGAAACACCTCCAGAACCACAACACAGAACCACAGAGTCCTACTGGGAAACACCTCCAGAACCACAACACAGAACCACAGAGTCCTACTGGGAAACACCTCTAGAACCACAGAGTCCTACTGGGAAACACCTCCAGAACCACAGACAGAGTCCTACTGGGAAACACCTCTAGAACCACAGAGTCCTACTTGGAAACACCTCCAGAACCACAGAGTCCTACTGGGAAACACCTCTAGAACCACAGAGTCCTACTGGGAAACACCTCCAGAACCACAACACAGAACCACAGAGTCCTACTGGGAAACACCTCCAGAACCACAACACAGAACCACAGAGTCCTACTGGGAAACACCTCCAGAACCACAACACAGAAACCACAGAGTCCTACTGGGAAACACCTCCAGAACCACAACACAGAACCACAGAGTCCTACTGGGAAACACCTCCAGAACCACAACACAGAACCACAGAGTCCTACTGGGAAACACCTCCAGAACCACAACACAGAACCACAGAGTCCTACTGGGAAACACCTCCAGAACCACAACACAGAACCACAGAGTCCTACTGGGAAACACCTCCAGAACCACAGAGTCCTACTGGGAAACACCTCTAGAACCACAGAGTCCTACTTGGAAACACCTCTAGAACCACAGAGTCCTACTTGGAAACACCTCTAGAACCACAGAGTCCTACTGGGAAACACCTCCAGAACCACAACACAGAACCACGGTCCAGAGCAACACCTCAGGGAAACACCACGACACACAGAGAGATCCAAAGAGAGGGAAACTAATAGAAACCAGAATCAGATGCAAGCTGAAAACAACAACAAGACAAACAACTCCCAAACAGAGAGACCAAATTAAAAAAGAACCACAAACAATGAAATCAGATCCAAAAATACAAGAAAGACGAGCAAAACTGGAGAGACACGAAACCACTAAAACTAGATGCACAAAAAAGATGTGAAACAAAGGGACCCCATGTCTGCAGAACCCGAGACATCATACAGTACGGAGGGCCTGAGTGTGTGTTAGAGTATAATACTTGATAGTACTCACCCTGCGGATGAAGTGGCGGTCCAGCAGCTGGTACTGGGTGCTGCTCGGGTCCCTCAGGGCGTCACTGAAGGTTTCTCCTCTCAGTTTGAGGCTCAGCTCCACCACCTGCTCCTTCAGGGCCCTCGGGGGCCACAGCAGGGTGCCGTCTATCTCGTTCCCGATCTGAAACCAGACAGGACGTCAGAACCTGAACCGGATTAGTGTTTGTTCGGTAGCCAAGTTTACTCACCGAGTCCTCATCTTCCAGACCAAAGCTGTTCCCAAACAAGTCCAGGTCCAGGGGCCGCTCCGCCAGGGCCGGGAAGTTCCCGTTGTTGTACTCAACCACGTACTTGGTGGTGGCTTCCACCTTCTCAGCAGGGACCTCCACCAGGGGGCTGGGGGTGTTCTCTGCAGGGACCTCCACAGGTAGCTCCTCCAGGACCGGATCCTCAGGTTCTGCAGTTCCTGCTCCGGTGGGAGTCCAGACTTCTGGAGATATTTCATTCGGACCCTCTTGGACCACCTCTTCCTCAGGGACAGACTCTGGTTCTTCCTCAGGGACAGACTCTGGTTCTTCTTCAGGACAGACTCTGGTTCTTCCTCAGGGACAGACTCTGGTTCTTCCTCAGGGACAGACTCTGGTTCTTCCTCAGGGACAGACTCTGGTTCTTCCTCAGGGTCTTCTGGCTCTGGTACCTCTGGTTCTGTCAAGAGGAGACTCTCTGAGACCGCTTCCTCAGCAACTTCTGGTTCGGATCCTTCTGGTTCTGGTTCACCAACTTCTTCTCCCGAATGTTCTTGTGTGATACCTCTTGTAGGTACTGTCTCTTCTGAAATTTCTACTAGTCCGTCTTCTTCTGTTGGTTCTCCTCGAGGCTCCTTATCTTCTACGAGTTCTGCTTCTTCTACGAGTCCTATATCTTCTACATGAACCACTTCCTGTGCTGGTACTTCAGTGATTTCAGTTTCTTCAGCTGGTTCTTGTACCGGATCTTCTACGGCAGCTGTTCCCTGAGGTAGTTCTTCTTCTTTTGCTGGTAGGCCTGCCGTAGTTGGAATCACCTCCGCGTACTCTTTGGTTCCTTCTTCTATTAAGACCAGATCTTCTTCAGGTTCCACCGTGGCGTCTTCATCTTCTTGTAGGATAAGGACGAACGGGTCAGAGGTAACTCCGGATCTCAGCTGGTCTTCTGGTGCTTCACTGACTTCTTCTATGGTCCGGTCCGTGGTCTGAAAGGAGGCCTGGGAAGGAACCTCTGCTTCTTCTTCTGGTTCTTCGATCACGGTCTCTAAAGGATCTTCTTCTGGTTCTGCAAGAGTTCCCTCCTCAACTGATTCAGGTATCTCTGGTAGATCCTCGTCTACAACATCCTGCTTTGATGGTACGTCCGTCGTGATACCCAAAGAACTGTCTTTGGGTTCTGGGTCCAGGACAGGATTTGTCCCCAGGGTCACTGACTCTGGTTCTGTGGTGGGCTTCGTAAGAACTACAGTGGTAGCTTGTGTGAGGACCTCCTGAACCATGACCTCTGAGGGCGGCTCCTCGCCTTCTGGGGACACATCCTGAATCTCCACAGAGTAATCCTGGACCTTTTCAGACTCAGGAAGACCCTCGGTGTCAGGGACCACCACTTCTGGACCCTCTGAAGTCTCCTGGAGGTCTTCAGGTCCAGAGTCCGTTGGGAAAACCTCTTCAGGGGAGACCCCGGACCTGGTGGTTCTGACGTCTTCCTCTGTAAAGAGCAGATGTTATGTCAGTGAGAAGAAGACGGATCGATAGAAGCAGTTTCAGTGAAGGCTTTTATTGTGAAGGGGTAGCTTCCTGTGAGCTTACCTGCCGCCCCCCCGCTGTGCACCCCTCCGGACTCTGAGCTGCAGAGAGACAAGTATTTAAGTCTACAGAGGAGGGTATTGATACACTGAATCATGTATTTCAATTACAGAAATAAAGTACTTCATGTAGAGAATATGTTTATATTTATTTTAGACTGATTTATTGTTAGATATAACTATACATATATTTAAATGTATATAAAGTATGTGTGAGAGTACCTGCATGGAGGAGGAGCTGAGGAGCTGGACGCCCTGCAGCAGAAACACACCGTCATTATATACTATGTTATATATATTTATATTGATCATTTATATACTCATAGAAACTCGCTACCTGTCACTTATCTATGTTTAGGATGTATTTCTGTAAAGGAGTGTAATTGCTAAAGCATTTAAACATGTGCCTTTATTAAATCCTGTATTTAAACAGAGAGATGAATGAGCAGACCTGGTCAGGGCGGCCGCCGGCTGCAGTCTCTGAAACACAGCAGAGAACCTCATCATTCATATTAAACTACAATCAGCTTTATATTTTGAAATCCACATTATTATGAATGTACTCACGCTCCTGATGAGCTGGGCGTGGCGCTCTGATTGGCTGAACTCTCTGCTGATGTCACTGGTGCTAATGGACCCGTCCAAACAGCGAGAAACCAGGTCCTGGTACTGGTCCCGCTCCGGGAGCAGGTCCCAGAACACCTTGAAGGCCTCCCACACCGTCTCCTGACATACTGTACAAAGATATAAATATAATATAATACACAGAAGACCACAAGAGCAGGAGAACCCGGGTGGATCTTTGTTAGAGGAACCACAGTCTGCAGTCTCACATCTGACCCTGAGGAACCTCTGACCTCTGATCTCTGAGGAACCTCTGACCCTGAGGAACCTCTGACCCCTGAGGAACCTCTGACCCCGAGGAACCTCTGACCTCTGAGGAACCTCTGACCCCTGAGGAACCTCTGACCCTGAGGAACCTCTGACCCCTGAGGAACCTCTGACCCCAAGGAACCTCTGACCTCTGAGGAACCTCTGACCCTGAGGAACCTCTGACCCCAAGGAACCTCTGACCTCTGAGGAACCTCTGACCCCGAGGAACCTCTGACCCCTGAGGAACCTCTGACCCCAAGGAACCTCTGACCTCTGAGGAACCTCTGACCCCTCAGGAACCTCTGACCCTGAGGAACCTCTGACCCCTGAGGAACCTCTGACCCTGAGGAACCTCTGACCCCTGAGGAACCTCTGACCTCTGAGGAACCTCTGACCCTGAGGAACCTCTGACCCCAAGGAACCTCTGACCTCTGAGGAACCTCTGACCCCAAGGAACCTCTGACCCCTGAGGAACCTCTGACCCCAAGGAACCTCTGACCTCTGAGGAACCTCTGACCCCTCAGGAACCTCTGACCCCGAGGAACCTCTGACCCCTGAGGAACCTCTGACCCTGAGGAACCTCTGACCCCTGAGGAACCTCTGACCTCTGAGGAACATCTGACCCAGAGGAACCTCTGACCCTGAGGAACCTCTGAGTCTGCCTTTAAGGACGGCCGGCGCTCAGATTAAACTCTAATCGGAGTTTGGATCAGAACTTCAGAGAAACACTTCCAGAGTCCGGATCTATATCTGACCTGCCATCCACATTCATCAGGGTTCTATTTAAGGTCAGGGGTTCTCTTTAGGGTCAGATTTTCTCTTTAGGGTGAGAGGTTCTCTTTAGGGTCAGGGGTTCTCTTAAGGGTCAGGGGTTCTCTTTAAGGTGAAGGGTTCTCTTTAGGGTCAGGTGATCTCTTTAGGGTCAGGGGTTCTCTTTGGGGTCAGGGGTTCTCTTTAAGGTGAAGGGTTCTCTTTAGGGTCAGGTGATCTCTTTAGGGTCAGGGGTTCTCTTTGGGGTCAGAGGTTCTCTTTAGGGTCAGGTGATCTCTTTAGGGTCAGGGGTTCTCTTTAGGGTCAGGGGTTCTCTTTAAGGTGAAGGGTTCTTTTTAAGGTGAAGGGTTCTCTTTAGGGTCAGGTGATCTCTTTAGGGTCAGGGGTTCTCTTTGGGGTCAGGGGTTCTCTTTAAGGTCAGGGGTTCTCTTTAGGGTCAGATGTTCTCTTTAGGGTCAGGGGTTCTCTTTGGGGTCAGATGTTCTCTTTAGGGTCAGGGGTTCTCTTTAAGGTGAAGGGTTCTCTTTAGGGTCAGGTGATCTCTTTAGGGTCAGGGGTTCTCTTTGGGGTCAGGGGTTCTCTTTAAGGTGAAGGGTTCTCTTTAGGGTCAAGTGATCTCTTTAGGGTCAGGGGTTCTCTTTAAGGTGAAGGGTTCTCTTTAGGGTCAAGTGATCTCTTTAGGGTCAAGTGATCTCTTTAGGGTCAGGGGTTCTCTTTGGGGTCAGGGGTTCTCTTTAAGGTGAAGGGTTCTCTTTAGGGTCAAGTGATCTCTTTATGGTCAGGGATTCTCTTTGGGGTCAGAGGTTCTCTTTAGGGTCAGGTGATCTCTTTAGGGTCAGGGGTTCTCTTTAGGGTCAAGTGATCTCTTTAGGGTCAGGGGTTCTCTTTGGGGTCAAATGTTCTCTTTAGGGTGAGGGGTTCTCTTTAAGGTGAAGGGTTCTCTTTAGGGTCAGGGGTTCTCTTTAAGGTCAGGGGTTCTCTTTAGGGTCAGATGTTCTCTTTAGGGTCGGGTTCTCTTTGGGGTCAGGTGATCTCTTTAGGGTCAGGGGATCTCTTTAGGGTCAGGGGTTCTCTTTAGGGTGAGGGGTTCTCTTTAGGGTCAGATGTTCTATTTAGGGTCAGGGGTTCTCTTTAGGGTCAGATGTTCTCTTTAGGGTCAGGGGTTCTCTTTAGGGTGAGGGGTTCTCTTTAGGGTCAGATGTTCTCTTTAGGGTCAGGGGTTCTCTTTAGGGTGAGGGGTTCTCTTTAGGGTCAGATGTTCTTTTTAGGGTCAGGGGTTCTCTTTAGGGTCACAAGTTATGGGTTAGGGTTCTCTTTAGGGTTCACTTTAGGGTAATCGGTTCCCTTCAAGGTCACAAGTTATGGGTTAGGGTTCTCTATAGGGTAACCGGTTCCCTTAAAGGTCACTGGTTCTCTTTAGGGTCAATGGTTCTCTCTAAGGTCACAAGTTATGGGTTAGGGTTCTCCTCAGGGTTCTGAGAGATCGTACTTCGGAGCTGGAAGTAGTTCTGGTGGTTCTTGACGGCCTGCTCGAAGGTCTCCTGAGAACACAGACGGACTCCGCTGGGAAACAGAATGTTCCTCTTCCTGCGAGAGACAGAGCCACGGGCGTCTGTACAGGAACTGATCCAGCTCCATGGCCTCCTCCAGAGAACCCAGAGAACCGTCCAGAGAACCGTGCAGAGAACCGTCCAGAGAACCCAGAGAACCGTGCAGAGAACCAAGAGAACCACCGTCCAGAGAACCGTCCAGAGAACCCAGAGAACTGCTGCCGGGAGCCTCCAGATCCAGAGTCCCATCTGGAGAACCATCTGTGGGGAACGAAACGTTAGAAATACTACGGGTTCCAAACAGTATCAAGACGTTAGTTAGGAATAGTACGTTAGCTATAGAAGTACTTTAGATCTAACAGTGCGTGAGTTATAAGCTAGTTAGCGTTATGTAGAACGTTAGTAACATAGTTATGATAGTGTGTAGGTTATCAGTATGTTAGTTCTAGTAGAACGTTAGTAACATAGTTATAATAGCGTGTAGGTTATCAGTATGTTAGTTCTAGTAGAACGTTAGTAACATAGTTATAATAGTATATTAGTTATTAGCTGTATAATAGATATAATAGTATATTAGTTATAATAGTATATTAGTTATTAGCTGTATAATAGATATAATAGTATATTAGTTATAATAGTATATTAGTTATAATAGTATATTAGTTATTAGCTGTATATTAGTTATAATAGTATATTAGTTATTAGCTGTATATTAGTTATAATAGTATATTAGTTATTAGCTGTATATTAGTTATAATAGTATATTAGTTATTAGCTGTATATTAGATATAATAGTATATTAGTTATAATAGTATATTAGTTATTAGCTGTATATTAGTTATAATAGTATATTAGTTATTAGCTGTATAATAGATATAATAGTATAATAGTTATAATAGCATGTTAGTTATTAGCTGTATAATAGATATAATAGTATAATAGTTATAATAGTATATTAGTTATTAGCTGTATAATAGATATAATAGTATAATAGTTATAATAGTATATTAGTTATAATAGTATATTAGTTATAATAGTATATTAGTTATTAGCTGTATATTAGTTATAATAGGAGTTTCCTCCTCATTAAAGCTTACAGACGCTGAGCTGTTAAACACTGAGCAACGGACCAACCACACGCCGCGTTAGATCAAAGAACACAGCGTGTGATTGGCTGAGACAAACTATTCACTCACTTTACACACATTTAATATTGAATACAGGAATCTTTTACATGTAGAAGTTTGATAGATTATTTCCAGCATTTAGTCTCAGGTTCTTCCTGTAGAACCTGTAGTACCTGTAGAACCTGTAGTACCTGTAGAACCTGTAGTACCTGTAGAGCCTGTAGTACCTGTAGAGCCTGTAGTACCTGTAGCACCTGTAGAGCCTGTAGTACCTGAAGCACCTGTAGAACCTGTAGCACCTGTAGAGCCTGTAGCACCTGTAGAACCTGTAGCACCTGTAGAGCCTGTAGTACCTGAAGCACCTGTAGAACCTGTAGCACCTGTAGTATCAGTACCTGTAGCACCTGTAGCACCTGTAGAGCCTGTTGTACTTGTAGCACCTGTATTATATTTAGTACCTGTACTACCTGTACTACCTGTAGTACCTGTAGTATCTTTAGTAAATGTAGTACCTGTACTACCTGTAGTAGTAGTAGTATATAAAGCTGGGTATGTACTGGTGGTTTTACCTGCCAGCAGTATTAGCATTAGTAGTATAAGTACTGCCGAGGGCTTTACCTGCTGGACTGCTGGTTTTACCTGAGGCTCTGAATACTTATACTATAATAATATGAAAGTACCTGTTCCTGGTCCCATGGTCCCTGCCAGCAGTATTAGCGTGAGCGTCCACAGCAGCGTCCTCCCGACCCGTTTGGACTCCATGACTGAAGGCAGAGAGCTGCTGCTCACAGGAAGCTGGGGGGGGGGGGGGCGGCTGTGGGGGGGGGGTGAGCAGATGGACTGTAATCCACTCAGCTAATCTGCTGAGAGTCAGGAGATTACAGGAGTCAAACCAGCGGCTGCTAATGCTCCGGTTAGACCTCAACTGAGAGGCTGCAGGGGGAACTGAGGCTACACACAGGTTGGCTACCCACAATGCACCTGCAGAGGGAGCTGCTTCTGGGCCATACACACAGGTATAATTAGCAACTGGTTGGTTAAACAGACAGGTAGAGGAGGAGTTAAACACATGCTAACGCTAACGCTAATGCTAGTGCTAGTGATGCTAATGTATGTTAACAACAGTAAGCTAATAAATAACAACAGTCAAGTATCTTCATTAGAGAAGTTAGGACGAACATCCAGGGGTCCAGTTGGGTCCAGTTGGGGGTCCAGCGGGGTCCAGTGGGGGGGTCCAGCAGGGTCCAGTGGGGTCCAGTTGGGTCCAGTGGGGGGGTCCAGCAGGGTCCAGCGGGGTCCAGCAGGGTCCAGTTGGGGTCCAGCAGGGTCCAGTGGGGTCCAGTGGGGTCCAGCAGGGTCCAGTTGGGGTCCAGCAGGGTCCAGTGGGATCCAGTGGGGTCCAGCAGGGTCCAGTTGGGGGTCCAGCAGGGTCCAGTGGGGTCCAGCAGGGTCCAGTGGGGTCCAGTGGGGTCCAGCAGGGTCCAGCAGGGTCCAGTTGGGGGTCCAGCAGGGTCCAGTGGGGTCCAGCAGGGTCCAGTGGGGTCCAGTGGGGTCCAGTGGGGTCCAGCAGGGTCCAGTTGGGGGTCCAGCAGGGTCCAGTGGGGTCCAGCAGGGTCCAGTGGGGTCCAGTGGGGTCCAGCAGGGTCCAGTGGGTTCCAGCAGGGTCCAGTTGGGGGTCCAGCAGGGTCCAGTGGGGTCCAGCAGGGTCCAGTTGGGGGTCCAGCAGGGTCCAGTGGGGTCCAGCAGGGTCCAGTGGGGTCCAGTGGGGTCCAGCAGGGTCCAGTTGGGGTCCAGTGGGGTCCAGCAGGGTCCAGTGGGGTCCAGTGGGGTCCAGCAGGGTCCAGTTGGGGGTCCAGCAGGGTCCAGTTGGGGTCCAGCAGGGTCCAGCAGGGTCCAGTTGGGGTCCAGCAGGGTCCAGTTGGGGTCCAGCAGGGTCCAGTGGGGTCCAGTGGGGTCCGGCAGGGTCCAGTAGGGTCCAGTTTGGGTCCAGCAGGGTCCAGTTGGGGTCCAGCAGGGTCCAGTGGGGTCCAGCAGGGTCCAGCAGGGTCCAGTTGGGGTCCAGCAGGGTCCAGTGGGGTGCACTTGGGTCCAGTCTTAGTTCAGTGGGTGAAGGTGAGACAGGTGGTCGTGACGCTGCCTGATCTGAGGATTACCTGAACCTCTCGGAGGTCTCGTTAAGCTTTTAGAGGTCAGAGAAACCAGAGCTGAAGCTGTTTTCACTGAGAACCAGTTTACTGTCACTATAATCCACAACAACAACAACAGGAAGTTTCACAACAACAAACAACAGGAACACAACAACAACAGGAACACAACAACAACAAACAACAGGAACCAACAGGAACCAACAACAGGGACTCAGACCATGTTCTGGTTCCTTTAGAACCTGTCACACTTTGGGGTTCTTTAAGGTACCCGACAGATACTGATCCCTTCTTAAAGAGACAGTACCCTAATAACCTCCTCACTCTGTTGAGACTTCGTTTTCCTGGAGAGTCGGGGTTTAATTAGAACTTGACTGTAATGAAGCGTCTGGACCGTGACCCCCCGCCGCATCAGCACCAACAATGGCAGACATCTTTTATTGGATCAAGGGATTACAGGTGGAGACGAGGAGACGTAGGGGGGGGGCTCAAAGGACCTAATCTTCCGCCGTCTCAGAGCCTTGTGGTCTAGTGTAATTTAATATAATGTCATAACTTAAATTCTTCCAAACAGACTGTGTCTAGTTTACGTTTGTCTTCCCCTCTGAACCAGATCAGTTTCCATCAGACGGGGATTACTGCAGGGAGTCAGGATGGAGGCTTTCAATCGGTCTAATCTGGACCTCCCGTCGCTCGGATTAGTACGACGGCTGAGGGGAGCCTGAACGCATCAGGGGGGGGGGGGTTACTAATAGAGAGGGGGGGTCTAGATAAACAAGAGTAAATAAAAAACAACTTGAGGTTACTACGACGAGAAAAACGCCCAAATATCAGAATCATTTACGCTCTTATTTTGAAATTCACACTTTGTTTTTGAATTTCAAAAAAAAAGTCCCCCCCCTTTATCTGTTATTGTGTCTTTAAACATGAAATCTCCTTCAGCCCCCCCACCCCACCCGTCTGATCCACTTAATGATCTGTAAGCTGATTGGTCCTCAGCAGGGGGGCTACACATACACAGTCTCACACACACAGTCACAGTCACACACAGTCACAGTCTCAGTCACACACACACAGTCTCAATCACACAAACACAGTCACACACACACAGTCACACACACACAGTCTCACACACACAGTCACACACACACACACACACACACACAGTCTCACACAGTCAGTCTCAGTCACACACACACAGTCACACACACACAGTCAGTCTCAAAGTCTCACAAACACAGTCAGTCTCACAGTCTCACACACACAGTCACACACAGTCTCACACACACAGTCACACACACACAGTCACACACACACAGTCAGTCTCACACACAGTCTCACACACACACAGTCACACACACATAGTCTCACACAGTGACACAGTCTCACACACACAAACACAGTCAGTCTCACACACAGTCTCACAGTCACACACACACATCTCACACAGTCACACACACACAGTCTCAGTCACACACAGACACACACAGTCACACACACACACACAGTCTCACAGTCACACACACAGTCTCAGTCACACACACACACACACAGTCTCACAGTCACACACACACACACAGTCTGTCACACACAGACACACACAGTCACACACACACACAGTCTGTCACACACAGACACACACAGTCACACACACACACAGTCTGTCACACACAGTCAGTCACACACAGTCACACACACACACAGTCTGTCACACACAGACACACACACAGTCACACACACACACACCAGCATATTGAAGTCAGTTTCAAAATAAAAGCTTCTCTCTTGACAAACACTTTCAATAAACATCGTTTATTTTACAGGAAGTGAGAATTATGAAGAACGAGGTAGAAAATTATTTACATTTCAACATAATAACAGTTTTTATAAATAAGCAGAAAAACAACAGCTGTTTATTTTCACCATAACACACAGTCAAGTGATTTTCAAAATAAAAGCCTCTGTCAGACGTTATAGTTTATTAGATTCTCCTGAAGGTATAAAAATATGATAATAAACCTCTATGTGTGTTTCTGCGCTCGGTGCAGATCCAGGATCAGCCCGCGGATCTCCTCGCGCTTCTGACGCACGCGTTGCCGTGGAAACCAGTTCTCCAATCGCAGCGGCAGGTCGAAGTGCACCACGGGGTTCTGGGGAACCAATCAGAGAGCTCCATTCAGATTCAAACCACCCGACGCGACAACAACTCATTTCAAGATGTGACGACTTTTATTTTGAAATGTTTAAAATGTTTGAATCCCACATTCAGATTTACTACTTTACAACAGTCCCTGAACGCATCATGCACGACAAAAGCGTCTATTGAAAAATATATCAAATATTTTTATAAAAAACATTTGATTCTAATATTTCACAATAAAAGCCCTGCTATTTACCTGTAGAAATGACTGTGTACTGCGGCAGGTGTGTGTGTGTGTGTGTGTGTGTACCTGTAGGAAGCTCTCCATGTATTGCAGCAGGTAAACTCCACAGTCGCTGCAGTTGTTTTGTTGAGGAACTCTGCAGCCGCTGCTCCTGATCGACTCCCCCGAAAACACCCTGGCTGTCCCCCGCCCACCCCCCACTCCACCTGCAGGTAGCTGACACACACACACACACACACACACACACACACACACACACACACACACACAACACACACACACACACACACACACACACACACACACACACACACACACACACACACACACAACACACACACACACAACACACACACACACCTGTAAACACACAGCTGCAGGGAACAGAAGGTGTGTGTGTGTGTGTGTGTGTGTGTGTGTGTGTGTGTGTGTGTGTGTGTGTGTGTGTGCGTGCACTCACTCTCTGATCAGCCTGCAGACGGTCTCTTTGTGCGACAGCTTCAGAGAATCCATCACCAGAATGCACGGCCTGGACAGGAAACACACCGTCAGATACACACACCCCGCCAAAATAAAGGCTCTATGCAGACCACTCACCGCTTCAACACCGTGTCCCTCCGCCAGCTCTGCTCCGTGCACTCCTGCAGGAGAGCAACGACACACAGTCAATAATAACAATAATAAGAACAATAATAATAATACATTAATTTATTATATATTTTTATTTGTTGAAATATATTAATTATAAACATATTTACCGGCGCTTCGGACTGAGGTCTCAGATCGTTGGACGAAGGTTTACCTGCAGCTGAGACACAACACAAGCCTGATATTTCACATTAAAAGCCCTGATATTTCACAATAAAAGCACTGATATTTCCTAATAAGAGCCCTGATATTTCACAATAAAAGTCATAATATTTCACAATAAAAGCACTGACATTTCACAATGAGAGCCCTGATATTTCACAATAAAAGCCCTGATATTTCACAATAAGAGCCCTGATATTTCACAATAAAAGCCTGATATTTCCCAATAAGAGCCCTGATATTTCACAATAAAAGTCATAATATTTCACAATAAAAGCCCTGATATTTCACAATAAAAGTCATAATATTCCACAATAAAAGCCCTGATATTTCACAATAAAAGCCCTGATATTTCACAATAAAAGTCATAATATTCCACAATAAAAGCCCTGATATTTCACATTAAAAGCCCTGATATTTCACAATAAAAGCACTGATATTTCACAATAAGAGCCCTGATATTTCACATTAAAAGCCCTGATATTTCACAATAAAAGCCTGATATTTCCCAATAAGAGCCCTGATATTTCACAATAAAAGTCATAATATTTCACAATAAAAGCACTGATATTTCACAATAAGAGCCCTGATATTTCACAATAAAAGCCCTGATATTTCACAATAAGAGCCCTGATATTTCACAATAAAAGCCTGATATTTCCCAATAAGAGCCCTGATATTTCACAATAAAAGCCTGATATTTCACAATAAGAGCCCTGATATTTCACAATAAGAGCCCTGATATTTCACAATAAAAGCCTGATATTTCCCAATAAGAGCCCTGATATTTCACAATAAAAGTCATAATATTCCACAATAAAAGCCCTGATATTTCACAATAAAAGCCCTGATATTTCACAATAAAAGTCATAATATTCCACAATAAAAGCCCTGATATTTCACAATAAAAGCCCTGCTATTTCACAATAAGAGCCCTGATATTTTACAATAAAAGCCAAAAGCCCTGATATTTCACAATAAAAGCCCTGATCTGTGGAGGTGGCTCACCTGCAGCACAGGTGAACTCCTGGTGCTGAGGCTCCTCCAGGCCGGGGAAGCAGACCACCACCAGGAACCAGTGAGCTCTGGGACAGGAAACAGATGATTCAACAACAACTAAATACAAAGAACCAATAAATAGTAAAAAAGACGTTTCCCTCACTCTTGGTTGACAGGCACGAACAGGAAGTCTTTGGAGAAGATGTCCACGTGTCGGGTCCAGGTCTTCACCCTCTGATGCCTCCTGTCCCGGTCTCTGAGGACAGGAGTTAAATAGAGCCTCTTTAAAACTGCGGCAGGACTTTATTTTGAAAGTTTCTCTGGGTTAGTCCTTAAGGCTTTGATGCTTCTCAATAAAAGCCCTGATATTTCACAATAAAAGCCCCCTTTATTTAGAAAGTCTCTGTCAGAGGTCCTTACGGGATGAATGCGTCCTCCTCGCCCGCCGCCCTCCGTCGGCTCAGCTGTTTGTAGAAGAAGCTGCTGAACACGTGACTCCGATCGCAGGCCGAGCCCCCCCCCTCCAGGATCAGGTACCTGCAGGAGACACAGGAAGTCAGCACCGCCTTCACAATAAAACACGTCAGAAACTACTTTATCTGTTCACTGACTTGAGGTAGAAGTCGATGATGACGTCGTTCAGGAACTCTCCGTCTCGAAGGCGGAACAAATCCTCCTTCGTGACCGAGATCCGGCCTTTAGAGGGCGGGGCGGGGTACTGGATCAGCCTGAGGACAAAACCAGGGTTTAACCAGAACCTGCACCTTCAGGGACTAAGTTAGGGTCTTCAGTTGGACTAAGTTAGGGTCTGAGGTGGGACTAAGTTAGGGTCTGAGGTGGGACTAAGTTAGGGCTACAGTTGGACTAAGTTAGGGTCTACAGTGGGACTAAGTTAGGGTCTGAGGTGGGACTAAGTTAGGGCTACAGTTGGACTAAGTTAGGGTCTGAGGTGGGACTAAGTTAGGGTCTACAGTTGGACTAAGTTAGGGTCTGAGGTGGGACTAAGTTAGGGTCTACAGTGGGACTAAGTTAGGGTCTGAGGTGGGACTAAGTTAGGGTCTACAGTTGGACTAAGTTAGGGTCTGAGGTGGGACTAAGTTAGGGTCTACAGTTGGACTAAATTTGGGTCTGAGGTGGGACTAAGTTAGGGTCTACAGTGGGACTAAGTTAGGGTCTGAGGTGGGACTAAGTTAGGGTCTACAGTTGGACTAAGTTAGGGTCTGAGGTGGGACTAAGTTAGGGTCTACAGTGGGACTAAGTTAGGGTCTACAGTTGGACAAAATTTGGGTCTGAGGTGGGACTAAGTTAGGGTCTATAGTGGGACTAAGTTAGGGTCTACAGTTGGACTAAGTTAGGGTCTGAGGTGGGACTAAGTTAGGGTCTACAGTTGGACTAAGTTAGGGTCTGAGGTGGGAGTAAGTTAGGGTCTACAGTTGGACTAAGTTAGGGTCTACAGTGGGACTAAGTTAGGGTCTGAGGTGGGACTAAGTTAGGGTCTACAGTTGGACTAAGTTAGGGTCTGAGGTGGGACTAAGTTAGGGTCTGAGGTGGGACTAAGTTAGGGTCTACAGTTGGACTAAGTTAGGGTCTGAGGTGGGACTAAGTTAGGGTCTACAGTTGGACTAAGTTAGGGTCTACAGTTGGACAAAATGTGGCTCTGAGGTGGGACTATGTTAGGGTCTACAGTGGGACTAAGTTAGGGTCTACAGTTGGACTAAGTTAGGGTCTACAGTTGGACTAAGTTAGGGTCTACAGTTGGACTAAGTTAGGGTCTGAGGTGGGACTATGTTAGGGTCTACAGTGGGACTAAGTTAGGGTCTACAGTGGGACTAAGTTAGGGTCTACAGTTGGACTAAGTTAGGGTCTGAGGTGGGACTAAGTTAGGGTCTGAGGTGGGACTAAGTTAGGGTCTGAGGTGGGACTAAGTTAGGGTCTGAGGTGGGACTAAGTTAGGGTCTACAGTTGGTGTTACCTGGTGGGGAGCAGCAGGCCTGGGGGGGTCAGGTTGGACTTCCTCAGGTGGTTTTTCCCCTGAAAGAGAGAAAGGAGGTTTAAACTTCTGCATAGAGAGGAGGGGGTTCTGGTCTAGATAAAGGGGGTTCTGGCAGATAAAGGAGGTTCTGGTCTAGATAAAGGAGGTTCTCGTCTACATAAAGTAAAGGAGGTTCTGGTCTAGATAAAGGAGGTTCTCGTCTAGATAAAGTAAAGGAGGTTCTAGTCTAGACAAAGGAGGTTCTGGCAGTTAAAGGGGGTTCTGGTCTAGATAAAGTAAAGGAGGTTCTGGTCTAGATAAAGTAAAGGGGGTTCTGGTCTAGATAAAGGAGGTTCTAGCAGATAAAGGAGGTTCTGGTCTAGATAAAGGAGGTTCTGGTCTAGATACAGGAGGTTCTGGTCTAGATAAAGGAGGTTCTAGCAGATAAAGGAGGTTCTGGTCTAGATAAAGTAAAGGAGGTTCTGGTCTAGATAAAGTAAAGGGGGTTCTGGTCTAGATAAAGGAGGATCTGGTCTAGATAAAGTAAAGGGGGTTCTGGTCTAAATAAAGGAGGTTCTGGCAGATAAAGTAAAGGGGGTTCTGGTCTAGATAAAGTAAAGGAGGTTCTGGTCTAGATAAAGTAAAGGAGGTTCTGGTCTAGATAAAGTAAAGGGGGTTCTGGTCTAGATAAAGGAGGATCTGGTCTAGATAAAGTAAAGGGGGTTCTGGTCTAAATAAAGGAGGTTCTGGCAGATAAAGGAGGTTCTGGTCTAGATAAAGTAAAGGAGGTTCTGGTCTAGATAAAGTAAAGGGGGTTCTGGTCTAGATAAAGGAGGTTCTAGCAGATAAAGGAGGTTCTGGTCTAGATAAAGTAAAGGAGGTTCTGGTCGTTAGGGTTAGGACTAAGTTAGGGTCTAGAGTCGGACTAAGTTAGGGTCTAAAGTGGGACTAAGTTAGGGTCTACAGTTGGACTAAGTTAGGGTCGACAGTCGGACTAAGTTAGGGTCTGAGGTGGGACTAAGTTAGGGTCTACAGTTGGACTAAGTTAGGGTCGACAGTCGGACTAAGTTAGGGTCTGAGGTGGGACTAAGTTAGGGTCTACAGTTGGACTAAGTTAGGGTCGACAGTCGGACTAAGTTAGGGTCTGAGGTGGGACTAAGTTAGGGTCTACAGTTGGACTAAGTTAGGGTCTGAGGTGGGACTAAGTTAGGGTCTACAGTTGGACTAAGTTAGGGTCTGAGGTGGGACTAAGTTAGGGTCTGAGGTGGGACTAAGTTAGGGTCTACAGTGGGACTAAGTTAGGGTCTGAGGTGGGACTAAGTTAGGGTCTACAGTTGGACTAAGTTAGGGTCTGAGGTGGGACTAAGTTAGGGTCTACAGACGGACTAAGTTAGGGTCTACAGTCGGACTAAGTTAGGGTCTGAGGTGGGACTAAGTTAGGGTCTAGAGTTGGACTAAGTTAGGGTCTACAATGGGACTAAGTTGGGGGCTACAGTTGGACTAAGTTAGGGTCTGAGGTGGGACTAAGTTAGGGTCTACAGACGGACTAAGTTAGGGTCTACAGTCGGACTAAGTTAGGGTCTTCAGTTGGACTAAGTTAGGGTCTACAGTGGGACTAAGTTAGGGTCTACAGTGGGACTAAGTTAGGGTCTACAGTGGGACTAAGTTAGGGTCTGAGGTGGGACTAAGTTAGGGTCTGAGGTGGGACTAAGTTAGGGTCTGAGATGGGACTAAGTTAGGGTCTAGAGTGGGACTAAGTTAGGGTCTACAGTTGTAAAGGTTCAGGTCTGGGGGGGTCAGGTTGGTTCTGGTCTAGATAAAGGAGGTTCTAGCAGATAAAGGAGGTTCTGGTCTAGATAAAGTAAAGGAGGTTCTGGTCTAGATAAAGGAGGTTCTGGTCTAGATAAAGTAAAGGAGGTTCTGGTCTAGATAAAGGAGGTTCTGGTCTAGAAAAAGGAGGTTTTAGCAGATAAAGGAGGTTCTGGTCTAGATAAAGTAAAGGGGGTTCTGGTCTAGATAAAGTAAAGGAGGTTCTGGTCTAGATAAAGTAAAGGAGGTTCTGGTCTAGATAAAGTAAAGGGGGTTCTGGTCTAGATAAAGTAAAGGAGGTTCTGGTCTAGATAAAGTAAAGGAGGTTCTAGCACATAAAGGAGGTTCTGGGAGTAAAGGAGGTTCTGGTCTAGATAAAGGAGGTTCTGCTCTAGACAAAGGAGGTTCTGGTCTAGATAAAGTAAAGGGGGTTCTGGTCTAGATAAAGTAAAGGAGGTTCTGGTCTAGACAAAGGAGGTTCTAGCAGATAAAGGAGGTTCTGGTCTAGATAAAGTAAAGGGGGTTCTGGTCTGGATAAAGGAGGTTCTGGTCCTGTATGGGGGTTTAGAACGTACTGAGTGTCCCAGCAGCCCGAGGAGGTGCTGGTCCAGAGGGGGCGGGGCACTGTGTAGGAGCAGCAGCCCATTGGTCCACTCCAGCGGGGGGGAGGAGCAGTTTCTCTGGTACTCCGTCATGTCCAGGATGGAGGCCAGCAGGGCGGCTTGGAGCTCCTGCAGCTGATCCTCCAGGACCAGAATCAGGAAGCAGCAAACTGGGCCTGGGGGGGTGGGGGAACTTTACTACATTTAGTTTACTTTCCAGTGGTTGCTCAGTGTGTCCTATCATGGTATAAACAGGTTATTACCTGATGAGGTGGTGATGATTGACAGCTCCTCTCCAATACGCTGGCCTGAGCATCAGTCACCCAGAGGAACAGCAGCGAGGGGGCGGGGCCTATCCTCTCAGCCAATAGGGAGCCTCCCTGAGCCACGCCCCCGTCCCACAGGCCATACCCCCGCAGCTGCGAGGCGACCACCGACACCTCCACCTGCTCAGAAGCCCCCTCGGACTCACCTGAGGAACACACACCTGGTTACCTGCTTACTCCTGGAGCACCAGAACATACACCTGCTTACTCCTGGAGCACCAGAACACACACCTGGTTACTCCTGGAGCACCAGAACACACACCTGCTTGCTCCTGGAGCACCAGAACACACACCTGCTTGCTCCTGGAGCACCAGAACACACACCTGGTTACTCCTGGAGCACCAGAACACACACCTGCTTGCTCCTGGAGCACCAGAACACACACCTGCTTGCTCCTGGAGCACCAGAACACACACCTGGTTACTCCTGGAGCACCAGAACACACACCTGCTTGCTCCTGAAGCACCAGAACACACACCTGCTTGCTCCTTGAGCACCAGAACACACACCTGCTTGCTCCTGGAGCACCAGAACACACACCTGGTTACTCCTGGAGCACCAGAACATACACCTGGTTACTCCTGGAGCACCAGAACACACACCTGCTTGCTCCTGGAGCACCAGAACACACACTTGCTTACTCCTGGAGCACCAGAACACACACCTGCTTACTCCTGGAGCACCAGAACACACACCTGCTTACTCCTGGAGCACCAGAACACACACCTGCTTACTCCTGGAGCACCAGAACACACACCTGGTTACTCCTGGAGCACCAGAACACACACCTGGTTACTCCTGGAGCACCAGAACACACACCTGCTTGCTCCTGGAGCACCAGAACACACACCTGCTTACTCCTGGAGCACCAGAACACACACCTGCTTACTCCTGGAGCACCAGAACACACACCTGCTTGCTCCTGGAGCACCAGAACACACACCTTCTTACTCCTGGAGCACCAGAACACACACCTTCTTACTCCTGGAGCACCAGAACACACACCTGCTTACTCCTGGAGCACCAGAACACACACCTGCTTGCTCCTGGAGCACCAGAACATTACTCCAGGGAACAAATTGTAAAAATATTGTAGAAAAAGTCATAATAATTATTTAAAAAATCTAGTAATATTATAAGAAATTGTCCTTGATTATTTCTGTGTTTAAATAAATGAAAGTGTGTTTACCTTTCAGAGGAATGCTGATCCCGTGCTCCGTGATCTGAAAACAACAAGGTTCAAACTTCAGCATCTTATTCATCATGTATATTTAATATGCTTCATCTAACACACATATAGTAAAGCCCACCATCAGCTCCCCGTTAGCGTCAGCGTTCATGAGGCCGGCGTGCAGCGAGGAGAAGCGCAGCTGCACGAAGGACGGAGGAGACGCTCCAAACTCCAACGCTGCTCTGAGAGCCTGAACGCAGCACGAGGGAAATCAGGACCACAACGGTCATAATAACAACAAAATAAAAAAATATTTAGAAGCAGTTTCTATCTACCTGTTTCTGTGACTGTTTCCTCTGAACTGCTTCTCCTCCTCCTCCTCCTCTTCCTCCTCCTCTTCCTCACTGGACAGCACGACTGAAGAGTACAATAGAGACCATTTAGTTAGTAATTCATATCTATGTTTATTATCATTATTATATTTATTTATTATTATATTTATTATGTATTATTATTAATTATTATTATTATTATTTAGTATTTATTATTATTATTATTATTAATTATTATTATTATTTATTATTTATTATTATTATTATTATTATTATTATTATTATTATTTATTATTATTATTATTATACAGACTCGGTTCCGGCTTCGGTCTCCTGTTGGGCGTCGGCCTCGATGACATCACAATAGCTCTCGGTGACATCACAGGAGTTGTTGATGACATCACAGTAGTTCTGGATGACATCACAGTAGTTCTCGATGACATCACAGGAGTTCTCGATGACATCACAGTAGTTCTCGATGACATCACAGTAGCTCTCGGTGACATCACAGTAGTTCTCGATGACATCACAGTAGTTCTCGATGACATCAAAGGGGGCGTGGCTCTGGGCAGGGACAGGAAGTCGTCTCCGTAGGAGGGGGAGGAGCTCTTCTTCTGCTGCTGATTGGACGGTTCAGGGGAGCTTCCTGTGTCGCTCTGAAAGGCGTCCCCCTCCTCCTCTCTCAGCCTCACAGAACTCCAACTCCCAGCATGCCCGTCACCTCTCAGCTCAGCCAGGGAGTCTGGAGCCTCCACGGAGACGCTCTCTGACGAGGAGCCTGGTTATTATGGGATGTCATTTCAACGCTTTAATTCATGGATTTAAAGGATTTATTATTTATAAAGATAGATTACCTGTGAGGTGGCCGTTCTTCTTCTGTGGTGGAGACAACAGGCGGTCTGACGCTCTCTTAGGGCGCCACATGCTGGATGAACACAACATCTCACTATTTTAACATCAACTGTTATATTATTTTAGCACATAAATGGATGGTTTAATATTTACTTAAAGGAGAGGTGTCATGCTTTCCCGGTTATTCCCCGTCCCCTTGTGTTATGAAGCTTCTGCATGTGAACGGTCTGCAGAGTCACAAACCCTCAAAGTGCACCCTGTAGGGAGTAAAACTCTAACACAGAGAAGACCTCCCCAAAACGCCTCGTTGGAGATTTCTCAGTTTCTTCCGGGTACGAGCCGACGTCAGCTCGTACCCGGAAGAGCTATGGCCACACCCAGCGGCGCTGGCCGCACCCTCTGCCAGCCTAACATTTACTGTTGGAAGCAGTACATGCGGTACCCGGAGCCAAATGGACCAATCCGTGGAGCCGTTACGTTAAGCCCCCGCTGATTGGTCCAAATTGACCAATCCACGGACTTCCTCACACACACACACTCAGTGCAGGCAGCTCTGCTGATTTCACTGAAGGACGATGCTGTTCCTACTTTGTTTGGACCAGCGGGAGATTCACAACCTGTAAGTATTCATTGTTGTTTGTGTATTTATGATGTTTAAAACCAACAAGGTATATCTACCACGACTGTGTAAATGGGTAAACGTTGTTCTGGTCGCTAAGCCATTGACACAGTGCTAACAGGGCTAACTAAGTTGCTAGCGTTTCCATATATCAACTCCAATGTCAGCAGATGCCTTCCATGTATCTCATAGCAGGAGAATGTCTGCATTCACACACGAAATACTCATAGACAGTATACTCCGGGTGATTTACCGCACGGTCAGTCGCGGAACGTAATTACTTATAGCTGGCGTTCCTGGCGTGTATGCTACCGAGGTAAACAAGAAGGCTACTCACAGCTAGACATGAGTTTGATGGGAAAACACTGTTTTTATGCCAGCCAATGAATGACCGAACGTAGCAGACTACCCTATAAGATTGCAATTGTAAACATGCTCTTGCTAGCCTAGACTAGCTGTTGTTCATAGTAGATTGGCATATTACACTGAACAACTAGCACACGTAGGTTAGCATATTAGCTGGCAAGCTAACTGTGTTGATTAGATAGATAGATTAGATAGATACACACTCCTACCACAACTACTACTAACGAATCTAAAACCCACTAAGTTTCTCTAATACTTTGTGATTTGCATTTGATTTGGTCCAGCCAGATCAGGAACTCCTGGCGTATCTGGCGGACAGCACATGACGGGATGACCACTCTGATGCCTCGTCCAAAAAGCCCCGGCAGCAGCTTACAAAGCTGCGATAGGCAAGATGCCGAAAACGCCTATAAGGGGAGGAATGGATGATATACAGTGTATACATGTATATTTACACATGTTCATTTTGTACGTTTCTAAAAATAAAGTTTGATGGAAATACTTAGTAGCCTTTCTTCCCTGAATTATTTGCTCCTAGAACATATCATTCATATATAGCAAACCATGATTAGATTTTTCATCAAACAGTAGTAGTTTATTACAGGTAAGAATAGCTTACTCTTCTATAACAACAGTTGTAGGTACAGTTCGGTTAGTTAGCGTATAACATATCCGGCGGTACCGACGCCATTGTAAGACTGAAGCTCCGCTCAGAGCGAGCCGAAAAAAGCACTGTTAGACATGGGCGGAGCCTCTCTGGTGGTTGACTAATCAGAACAGAGTGGCCGAGCTGACCAATCGGAGCACACAGGGAGGTTTAGTGGAGAGAGGAATACTGCTGAACACACTTTACAGAGATGCTGTTTGAGAAACCAACGTGAGTTTGGAACAATGCACAGTCTAAATCTATTTTAGTAGACCTCAACAATGGAACTATGATCAGTGGAAACGGCCATGACACCTCTCCTTTAAATGTCATTTAAATAAATATTAAAATAATATTAATTCATGACACATTTAAGCGACGGTCTTTTGCCTATATTCATTTTTAATATGATTTTGTACGAGTCTGAAGGCGCGTGTGATTTGAGCTAATATTTAACTATATAATAACAGTGGATTATTGACTTATAGTTCGTCAGCTCACCCGTTGGGCCCGAATGCCGAGGAGGGCTCTGATTGGCTGCTGCCGCCTCCTCTGTGATTGGCTGATGCTCCTCTGTGATTGGCTCTGAGATCGTGCTGTTGAGTCCCAGCAGAGTTTTCACCACGCTCGGAACAGAGGCTCGCTGCACAGAAACACATTATTATTATTATTCATTTAAAGCGTTGTTCAGTTCCTGATTTAACCTGCAGGGGGCGCTCTACTCACCTGTTGGCTGAGGAGCTCCCAGCATGCACTCTGTCTGCGCTGCCTCTGGACGGACCCCCGTAGCCCTGTTAGCACAAACAACAGCAAACGTTATAAACACATTTTAAAGTATGAAGGTAAACATGTATTGAGTAATACCTTAAAGGGGGCGGGCTTTGGAGGCGGACAGCGCGTGACGCGAACAAAGGGGCGGAGTCAGAGCCCTGTTTCTTCTTCGGGATTTTAAACGGAGACGCCATGCTGGAAAACAACAAACAAATAACAACAAACACAAAAACACTGCTCACAGAGAAACATCGGTTAGAAAACAAATAAAAAGCATCTCAAATAAACTCATTATTATTTCATTTGTTTATTTCTCTCAAAGGTGGGGGGGGAAGAAGAATGGAGGACCAGCTCGAGTACGCAGAAACAATCTGCCCCTTCCTCACAGAGCCCCTCCTCCAACACACCAACGCACACATGACCAATGAGGCATGAGGGCAGGATGTGAGACATGAGGGCAGGATATGAGACATGAGGGCAGGATGTGAGACATGAGGGCAGGATGTGAGACATGAGGGCAGGATGTGAGACATGAGGGCAGGATGTGAGACATGAGGGCAGGATGTGAGACATGAGGGCAGGATGTGAGACATGAGGGCAGGATGTGAGACATGAGGGCAGGATATGAGACATGAGGGCAGGATGTGAGACATGAGGGCAGGATGTGAGACATGAGGGCAGGATATGAGGCATGAGGGCAGGATGTGAGACATGAGGGCAGGATGAGAGACATGAGGGCAGGATATGAGACATGAGGGCAGGATGAGGGCAGGATGTGAGACATGAGGGCAGGATGTGAGACATGAGGCAGGATGAGAGACATGAGGGCAGGATGTGAGACATGAGGGCAGGATGAGAGACATGAGGGCAGGATGTGAGACATGAGGGCAGGATGAGGGCAGGATGTGAGACATGAGGGCAGGATGTGAGACATGAGGGCAGGATGTGAGACATGAGGGCAGGATGAGGGCAGGATGAGAGACATGAGGGCAGGATGTGAGACATGAGGGCAGGATGTGAGACATGAGGGCAGGATGAGGGCAGGATGTGAGACATGAGGGCAGGATGTGAGACATGAGGGCAGGATGTGAGACATGAGGGCAGGATGAGGGCAGGATGTGAGACATGAGGGCAGGATGTGAGACATGAGGGCAGGATGAGAGACATGAGGGCAGGATGTGAGACATGAGGGCAGGATGAGAGACATGAGGGCAGGATGTGAGACATGAGGCAGGATGAGGGCAGGATGTGAGACATGAGGGCAGGATGTGAGACATGAGGGCAGGATGTGAGACATGAGGGCAGGATGAGGGCAGGATGAGAGACATGAGGGCAGGATGTGAGACATGAGGGCAGGATGTGAGACATGAGGGCAGGATGAGGGCAGGATGTGAGACATGAGGGCAGGATGTGAGACATGAGGGCAGGATGTGAGACATGAGGGCAGGATGTGAGACATGAGGGCAGGATGAGAGACATGAGGGCAGGATGTGAGACATGAGGGCAGGATGAGAGACATGAGGGCAGGATGAGGGCAGGATGTGAGACATGAGGGCAGGATGTGAGACATGAGGGCAGGATGGGGCAGGATGTGAGACATGAGGGCAGGATGGAGAGACATGAGGGCAGGATGTGAGACATGAGGGCAGGATGTGAGACATGAGGGCAGGATGAGGGCAGGATGTGAGACATGAGGGCAGGATGTGAGACATGAGGGCAGGATGTGAGACATGAGGGCAGGATGTGAGACATGAGGGCAGGATGTGAGACATGAGGGCAGGATGTGAGACATGAGGGCAGGATGTGAGACATGAGGGCAGGATGTGAGACATGAGGGCAGGATGTGAGACATGAGGGCAGGATGTGAGACATGAGGGCAGGATGTGAGACATGAGGGCAGGATGTGAGACATGAGGGCAGGATGAGGGCAGGATGTGAGACATGAGGGCAGGATGTGAGACATGAGGGCAGGGCTTCAGAGGGAGGGGCCGTTTTGAGCTCTGCTACTAAAAACTGCTTTTTTTAACGTCAAACGCGTCATATGACGTCACATGGGGGAGCAGCTTTCTCGGACTCCTTCTCTGCCCAATCCGCGGTAGTAGTTGGTAGTTGGTTTGAGACGTTGTGATTTAGTGAGCTGGTCTTTTTTCGGTAATTTTACATTGCATTTCACCATTTGTAATGTTGGTGAGCTGAACTCCAGCCTGTCAGGACATCGAGTCCAGTTTCCCTCCCAGGGAGGACCGGAGCTAGCGGTCCTTCCTGGGAGCGTTGTGCGAGGAGCATCCAGCTCCCTGCAGCACATACTCTGCACAGCTGAGGCCTCTCACACAAAACGTTTATCAGGGAACCGTATGACCTCTCTCTCCCCCCTTCGCTGCTCGCTCTCTCTCCCCCATTCGTTACACCGGCAGCTCTCCCCCATGTGACGTCACACGTTAGACCGGCCGCTCTCCCCCATGTGACTTCACACGTTAGACCTGCCGCTCTCCCCCATGTGACTTCACACGTTAGACCGGCCGCTCTCCCCCATGTGACGTCACACGTTAGACCGGCCGCTCTCACACGTTAGACCGGCCGCTCTCCCCCATGTGACTTCACACGTTAGACCGGCCGCTCTCCCCCATGTGACTTCACACGTTAGACCGGCCGCTCTCCCCCATGTGACTTCACACGTTAGACCGGCCGCTCTCCCCCATGTGACTTCACACGTTAGACCGGCCGCTCTCCCCCATGTGACTTCACACGTTAGACCGGCCGCTCTCCCCCATGTGACTTCACACGTTAGACCTGCCGCTCTCCCCCATGTGACTTCACACGTTAGACCGGCCGCTCTCCCCCATGTGACTTCACACGTTAGACCGGCCGCTCTCCCCCATGTGACTTCACACGTGTATATTTCTGTATATTGTTTTGAAAATCTAGTGTATACATCATTTTCCTACACATTTATTCACTGGGGTCTGTAACCTGCAAGTTGCTCTTTAACACATTCCATGGAATATAACAAGTGTCTCTGAAGGGAGTTACCCACCTTTAAGAATTGTTATTATTTAATTTTATACTTGTATAATTTAACCCTGACTAAATAAATTAAATGACTTTATAATAATATTAATAATAATAATAATAATAATAATAATGATAATGAAATGAGACCGAAGTGCAACAGTTTAATGTCTAATAAAACATGAATCTGAATGATATTTAATGTGATTCAGAGTTAGACTGAAATACATAGAAAACACACTTAAAGTAACTTCAGTTAAACATATTATTAATGTTCTTTTCTCACAGAAACATGAAGCTAAAGATGCTAACTGGAGGAGAAAACCTTTAATAAGTAATATTTCTGCTTTTTAAAACACAGTTTGTTGACTATTTAAAAGCCGAATTCAACACAATACATCACTCAATCACAGTCGGTCATTAATTATATTATAGTGTATATCTACGTTTTTATTTTAGCAATAACGGTAAAAAAAAAAAAACAGTATTTCTTAACGGGGTTCCTGTGATGCTAACAGGGTGCTAAAGCTACGTTTCCTCATCTAACTGATTTATTAAGTACAGTTTGTTGATTCTTTAAAAGCCGAATATAGCGGAACACCTTACTCATTCATAAACAATCATTAATTATATTAAAGTGCATTTGTACGTTTTTATTTAGTAGTTAATGTAAAACAGTATCATTTTTAACGGGGTTCCTGTGATGCTAACAGGGTGCTAAAGCTACGTTTCCTCATCTAACTGATTTATTAAGTACAGTTTGTTGATTCTTTAAAAGCCGAATATAGCGGAACACCTTACTCATTCATAAACAATCATTAATTATATTAAAGTGCATTTGTACGTTTTTATTTTAGTAGTTAAATGTAAAACAGTATCATTTTTAACGGGGTTCCTGTGATGCTAACAGGATGCTAAAGCTACATGTACTAACCTGCTCCTATGTTGTTGTTGTTGATGTTGTTGTGGTTTGTAAAGGTTGCAGAGGAGTCCGCAGGTTCATTGAGGGGAAACTCTTTCTCTCTGCTTTAGTAAAAAGTGAGAAAATACAGATTTAATCACATTTCCTTCAGAAGATGCAGAAACACTCAACACAACGTCATCACGTAGAGAAGACGTTGGATTTACGTCATTACGTCATTGTTGATGTTCTGAGATAAAATGTACTTATTATTAATATTATTATTATTATCATTGTGTCCCGGCAGTGGTGTTTTCAGGCTTTACACGTAATAGTTGTATATAATTAAACATCCCTGTTGTTTCTGTATTGACTTAATACCATGTAGACAGAGTTTCCGCCACCAGAGGGCGCCACATCCTCACTGATGAAGGACATTACATTACATGACATGTTACTTGTTAGACGCTTTTATCCAAAGTGACTTACATACTCAATACTGTGGGCAAACCTGTGACCCCCTGATCCCGACACCGAGATATCATTTCAATGTTAAAAACGTATTAATTATTACGGTTTCATCTGTGTTTATTTATTCATCATCTCCAGACCACAGATACAGATTCAGTCATGAACAGTTTCAGGAGAACTCAGACAAACATTATTAATAATAATAATAATACATTTGAGTTGTATAGCGCTTTTCCTGGTGATCATTACATACATTACTACTACATACACTACTAACACATGCTAACACATGCTAACACATGCTAACACACGCTCAGAAGGTGTTCGGACTGACACAAGATTTACTTGAGAAGATTCTGTTAACAACTGTTAGCACTTAGCTTAGCTTTAGGACTCAGTTCAGCACTAAACTGAGGGTTTATTCGCCCCTACGATTGTCTTCCCAGGTAATTGTCCATGTTTGGGTTATATCCCCTCTTCTTGTCTCCTCAGGTATACTGTAGTACTGTAGTTCACCAGTAGTACTGTAGTTCACCCTGTAGTTCACCAGTAATACTGTAGTTCACCAGTAGTACTGTAGTTCACCCTGTAGTTCACCAGTAATACTGTAGTTCACCAGTAGTACTGTAGTTCACCCTGTAGTTCACCAGTAGGTGGCGCTGTGCAGAACTGAGGGTCTGAGTTTCCTCCCGGCTCTGACCTCGGCCTCCAGACGAACTCCAGGAACCTTAAAGATGGACGTAGCTGAAAATCAGAGAAGAAGAAGTTAGCGACGGCTTGTTAGCATGTAGCTCTGTTATCATGTAGCTCTGTAAGCATGTATCTCTGTTATCATGTAGCTCTGTTAGCATGTATCTCTGTTATCATGTAGCCCTGTTAGCATGTAGCCCTGTTAGCATGTAGCTCTGCTATCATGTAGCTCTGTAAGCATGTAGCTCTGTTATCATGTAGCTCTGTAAGCATGTAGCTCTGTTATCATGTAGCTCTGTAAGCATGTAGCTCTGTAAACATGTATCTCTGTAAGCATGTAGCTCTGTTATCGTGTAGCTCTGTTATCGTGTAGCTCTGTTATCATGTAGCTCTGTTAGCATGTAGCTCTGTTATCATGTAGCTCTGTTATCATGTAATCATGTAGCTCTGTTATCATGTAGCTCTGTAAGCATGTATCTCTGTTATCATGTAGCTCTGTAAGCATGGAGCTCTGTTATCATGTAGCTCTGTAAGCATGTATCTCTGTTATCATGTAGCTCTGTAAGCATGTATCTCTGTTAGCATGTAGCTCTGTAAGCACGTCCCTGTAAAAATGTATCTCTGTTATCATGTAGCTCTGTAAGCATGTAGCTCTGTTATCATGTAGCTCTGTTATCATGTAGCTCTGTAAGCATGTATCTCTGTTATCATGTAGCTCTGTTAGCATGTAGCTCTGTTATCATGTAGCTCTGTAAGCATGTAGCTCTGTTAGCATGTAGCTCTGTAAGCATGTATCTCTGTAAACATGTATCTCTGTTATCATGTAGCTCTGTAAGCATGTATCTCTGTTAGCATGTAGCTCTGTAAGCGTGTATCTTTGTAAGCATGTAGCTCTGTTATCATGTGGCTCTGTTATCGTGTAGCTCTGTAAGCGTGTAGCTCTGTTATCATGTGGCTCTGTTATCATGTAGCTCTGTTATCATGTAGCTCTGTAAGCATGTAGCTCTGTTATCATGTAGCTCTGTAAGCGTGTAGCTCTGTTATCATGTAGCTCTGTTATCATGTGGCTCTGTTATCATGTAGCTCTGTTATCATGTGGCTCTGTTATCATGTAGCTCTGTTATCATGTGGCTCTGTTATCATGTAGCTCTGTTATCATGTAGCTCTGTAAGCATGTAGCTCTGTTATCATGTAGCTCTGTAAGCACGTAGCTCTGTAATCATGTACTCTGTAAGCATGTAGCTCTGTTATAATGTAGCTCTATTAGCATGTAGCTCTGTTAGCATGTAGATCTGTTAGCATGTAGCTCTGTTAACATGTAGCTCTGTAAGCATGTAGATCTGTTACCATGTTGTTGTGTTATCATGTAGCTCTGTTATCATGTAGCTCTGTAAGCACGTAGCTCTGTAATCATGTACTCTGTAAGCATGTAGCTCTGTTATAATGTAGCTCTATTAGCATGTAGCTCTATTAGCATGTAGATCTGTTAGCATGTAGCTCTGTTAGCATGTTGTTCTGTTAACATGTACTCTGTAAGCATGTAGCTCTGTTATAATGTAGCTCTGTTATCATGTGGCTCTGTTATCGTGTAGCTCTGTAAGCGTGTAGCTCTGTTATCATGTGGCTCTGTTAGCATGTGGCTCTGTTATCATGTAGCTCTGTAAGCGTGTAGCTCTGTTATCATGTGGCTCTGTTAGCATGTAGCTCTGTTAGCATGTTGTTCTGTTAACATGTAGCTCTGTAAGCATGTAGATCTGTTACCATGTTGTTGTGTTAGCATGTAGCTCTGTTGGCATGTTGTTCTGTTAGCTGGTGGAGGCTCTTACTGTCGCCCAGGTGCATGATGGGAGGTGGCAGCGTGTGGAAGTAGTGATGCTTCAGAGCATCCTGAGCAGATATCCTCTCTGAGGGGCGGAGCTTCAGCATCTGAGACAGGAGATCCTCCGTCTTCCCAGGGAGCTGCTGCAGCCTGGAGGAGAGCTAACATGCTAACTGCTAACACACAGGGTATCAGACTGCAGCCTGGGGAGAGCTAACACGCTAACTGCTAACACACAGGGTATCAGACTGCAGCCTGGGGAGAGCTAACACGCTAACTGCTAACACACAGGGTATCAGACTGCAGCCTGGGGAGAGCTAACATGCTAACACACTGTTTATCAGACTGCAGCATGCTAACTGCTAACACACTGTTTATCAGACTGCAGCATGCTAACATGCTAACTGCTAACACACTGTTTATGAGACTGCAGCATGCTAACATGCTAACAGCTAACACACTGTTTATCAGACTGCAGCATGCTAACATGCTAACTGCTAACACACTGTTTATATATTTGAGTTAATCTGCCCTTCTTAAATGTTTGTATATTTGTATTTCCGAACCGTTTCCAAACGTTGTGAAGCTTCTTGGGCTGAGAGGGAAGAAACAGCTCTGAGGAGACAAAAGAATCATGAAAACACATCTACATATATCTTAGATTTATAGATATATATATTTATATATAATAATATAAGAGAGTTGTGCACCTGGGTGAAAGTGTGGCAGCTGAGTGACTCCAGGCCAGCTGAGCTCGGACGGGACGCCCAGCACCTGCAGGGAGAAGCACCAATAATAACAACCATACAAACAATAAGTTAATAAATATTATTATTGTTATTGTACCGTCCAGATGTGCTGCAGCTGTGCGCTCTGGTCTGAGTCTCCGGGGAACGCTGGCGCCCCCTGCAGCATCTCCACAAAGATACACCCTGCACTCCTGAGAGAACACAGCTGGGTCCATCACAGGAAACAACAACAACAACAATATGTTTCTGTTGTGAAAACACTGAAAGTCCTCCTCCAGTATGAGAGTAACATGATAACAAAGGTATCCCAACTCTCCTGTGAACATGACAGGATGTCTGATTACCTAGAAGAGCATCAGGACTGTTTGAGGCATATGATAGCTATGTGATTAACATGATGATTCAGCCTCTATGGAGAGAGACATCTGACAAGCAGGATCATTTCTGACGTGGAGCTAATCTGAACTAAACATTGAATACTGCTTTCTATTCCTCCATCTTGTGACTGTGTAACTCCCTCTCTTGGATATCAGCATGTGAAGGACACTGTTCAGGAACTAGTTGATGCTCTGTGTAGTGGCCTCCAAGGTTTCCTTTTGCCACTACAGAGCAGGCTGACGACACGCATCCAGAGCAAGAAGCAGCCGAAGGTTTTCAGTCAAAAAATGTCATTTATTAACAAAAAGGTATTGAATTAAATCGTCTCAAAATAACAAATCAAGATTTCAGCGACATACTTTCTGATATAAACTATACTTTGCAGTCCAATCTGCAACACTCATTTCTGTTCACAATTTGCGGTCGAAAAACTGTTCCGCTCCCCGTCTCATCAGGTCTCTTCAGGTCTATCAGGTCTCTTCAGGTCTCATCAGGTTTCATCAGGTCTATCAGGTCTCATCAGGTCTCATCAGGTCTATCAGGTCTCATCAGGTCTCATCAGGTCTCTTCAGGTCTATCAGGTCTCATCAGGTCTATCAGGTCTCATCAGGTCTATCAGGTCTCTTCAGGTCTATCAGGTCTCATCAGGTCTATCAGGTCTCTTCAGGTCTCATCAGGTCTCATCAGGTCTCTTCAGGTCTATCAGGTCTCTTCAGGTCTCATCAGGTCTCATCAGGTCTATCAGGTCTCTTCAGGTCTATCAGGTCTCTTCAGGTCTATCAGGTCTCATCAGGTCTATCAGGTCTATCAGGTCTCTTCAGGTCTATCAGGTCTCATCAGGTCTCTCAGGTCTCATCAGGTCTCTTCAGGTCTATCAGGTCTCTTCAGGTCTCATCAGGTCTCTTCAGGTCTCATCAGGTCTCTTCAGGTCTATCAGGTCTCATCAGGTCTCTTCAGGTCTATCAGGTCTCATCAGGTCTCTTCAGGTCTCATCAGGTCTCTTCAGTTCTATCAGGTCTCATCAGGTCTATCAGGTCTCATCAGGTCTATCAGGTCTCTTCAGGTCTATCAGGTCTCATCAGGTCTCTTCAGGTCTACCAGGTCTCTTCAGGTCTCATCAGGTCTCTTCAGGTCTCATCAGGTCTCTTCAGGTCTATCAGGTCTCTTCAGGTCTCATCAGGTCTATCAGGTCTCTTCAGGTCTATCAGGTCTCATCAGGTCTATCAGGTCTCTTCAGGTCTATCAGGTCTCATCAGGTCTCTTCAGGTCTATCAGGTCTCTTCAGGTCTCATCAGGTCTCATCAGGTCTATCAGGTCTCTTCAGGTCTATCAGGTCTCTTCAGGTCTATCAGGTCTCATCAGGTCTCTTCAGGTCTATCAGGTCTCATCAGGTCTCTTCAGGTCTCATCAGGTCTCTTCAGGTCTCATCAGGTCTCATCAGGTCTATCAGGTCTCTTCAGGTCTATCAGGTCTCTTCAGGTCTATCAGGTCTCATCAGGTCTATCAGGTCTCTTCAGGTCTATCAGGTCTCATCAGGTCTCTTCAGGTCTCTTCAGGTCTCATCAGGTCTCTTCAGGTCTCATCAGGTCTATCAGGTCTCTTCAGGTCTATCAGGTCTCTTCAGGTCTATCAGGTCTCATCAGGTCTCATCAGGTCTCATCAGGTCTCTTCAGGTCTCAGAGAACCGCGGCTGTCCTCAATTGCCTCACTTAAATAAACACCGGAAGGTGCCAGGAAACAGATCGTAT
>JASDAP010000029.1:358463-388463 GCA_031216635.1 Dissostichus eleginoides | reverse complement strand
GCACCGTCCTGTCAGAGGAGCGCTCAGAGTCCCAGCAGCACCTGAACGCACCGTCCTGTCAGAGGAGCGCTCAGAGTCCCAGCAGCACCTGAACGCACCGTCCTGTCAGAGGAGCGCTCAGAGTCCCAGCAGCACCTGAACGCACCGTACTGTCAGAGGAGCGCTCAGAGTCCCAGCAGCACCTGAACGCACCGTACTGTCAGAGGAGCACTCAGAGTCCCAGCAGCACCTGAACGCACCGTACTTTCAGAATAAAACTGGAATCAGGCAGGATAAAAATAAAGGTGTTTATCTGAGGAGGAGGATGATGATGAGGAGGATGAAGAGGGGGTCAGGACTGAAGCAGCTCCAGTTTGCTTTCTGACGGAGCGGCGATAATCTCTCCGGACAAAAACAAATCCTGAAACACAAAAAGACTTTTATTACACGCTCTTATTTTGAAGGGTCAAAATGACTCATGCTTTTATTTTGTTATATTTCAGATGGGCACTAAAGAGGGAACAAATGGTATAAAATGAATCTGCTAAATATCAGATAGTAATTATAACTTTTAAAATGTCTTTCTGTTTAAAATGTTCTCACTTTGAAATGTTTTAATACACTTTAAATAAAACCTGTTTTTATTTGAATATGAACTTCTTATAGTGTTGGTGGTGCGTTCACGGACCTGATCATAAACCACTTTGACTATCAGCGAGCAGCTCGGACAGGTCGCTGTCTCCTCTCCGTTCTCCAGATCCTCCTGAACAACAACAACAACAACAACAAATCAATACATCATAATTAGGTGCGTTTTGAGAAAGAAATGTTTAAATCTAAAAAACAGGGAAAACGTAAGAAAATAAAGAAATGACAGCAAATAAATTCAGAGACTTATTAAACGTCTATAAATAAATGATCACATAACACAGAAATATAAATAAAATGATTTCAGGGGAGGAGAGTAAAAAGGAGTTTGTAAAAATCTGTAGAAAACAAAATGTAAATCAAATAAAGCTTGGAACAGTTTTCGGTCCTCCACCACAGAAGAAGAGTCAGCAGTTAGCTCAGTTAGCTCAGTTCCTACCTTAGAGATACAGAATCTGTCTCCGCAGGGACACGGGAAGTAATACATCTCCGTCTCTCCATCAAACTCAAAGTCCTCGATCTCCACCTCGTCGTGAAACACCGACATCTTTCAGAGAGCCGGGAAACAACCATGGAAATAACGGAGAAACAGAAACATGTGAAGAGCTGCAGCTCAACGTGAGTGGCGTGGGGAGCGTGATGACGTCATCACGTTACTGCCGACTCCGGGAGTGACGCATTACACGTGTTCCCTAACTTTGATTTAAACATGGTTTATTTTATTTAAGTATTTAAAAAATCGAACTACTTTATTTTATTCTGGATTATTATTTTAAAAAATGAAACATCTGCCTTTGGGTTTTATTTAGATATGTTTCTAATGTGGTTAGCGTGGGGCGGAGCCACCAGGCCCGGCTCTACGGGGTGCACAAGGGTGCATTGCGCCCTCATCAAAAATTAAAAGTGAAAAGTATTACATATATAATAAGAAGAAGAAGAAGAAGAAGAAGAAGAAGAAGAAGAAGAAGAAGAAGAAGAAGAAGAAGAAGAAGAAGAAGAAGATAGTTGAAATAAAAAATATTGTAATTGTGGTTAAATAACATTGTCTGCTGCATTTATTTGGTCAGTTTAAACGGTAAGTAACGTTATAATGTCAGGTGTGCGTGACCTGTGCCGCTGCGCGTTCGTCAGCTGCAAGGTGCTCACACAGCAGTCAATGATGGACATCAGAAAATGGTAAAACAACCAGCCCTTATCGCCAGCAGTAACACTGCATCTACTGCAGGTAATCACAGTTCAGATCATGGGGACATCACGTTACCCGCGGCCACTGTCGTGGACACTAACGTCCTCCCGCCCGACTCGCCAGCTTTGCCCGCCTCGCCCACGGAGGCGGAGCAGCCGCAGCCGTCTTCGTTGCCCCAAACACTGCCACCCCTCGGCGGCCCGCAAGTGCCAGAGGACCTCGGCAAAACGGAGCCTGCCCAGGTATATTTAAAAAAGTACCCAACTCGCCTGCAGAGTGGCGTAAGGCTCTCATTTTGCAGCTCATGGTTTCAAAACAGAGATTGGCTGGAATATTCATGTAGAAATCTCCTGCTATGCCTGTAGACATTTCGGTCTTAAAAGGGGAGTGATTTGTAAAATATCCATAAAGAAAAAGTTAATCTGTTTACAGTTCTGCTTCATCTGGGTGTTGAGATGGATCCATAGATCTCTCCATGGAGAGAGATGGATCCATAGATCTCTCCATGTAGAGAGATGGATCCATAGATCTCTCCATGGAGAGAGATGGATCCATAGATCTCTCCATGTAGAGAGATGTATCCATAGATCTCTACATGTAGAGAGATGTATCCATAGATCTCTCCATGTAGAGAGATGTATCCATAGATCTCTGAGTGTAGAGAGATGTATCCATAGATCTCTCCATGTAGAGAGATGTATCCATAGATCTCTGAGTGTAGAGAGATGGATCCATAGATCTCTCCATGTAGAGAGATGGATCCATAGATCTCTCCATGTAGAGAGATGGATCCATAGATCTCTCCATGTAGAGAGATGGATCCATAGATCTCTGAGTGTAGAGAGATGGATCCATAGATCTCTCCATGTTGCTCTCAAAGTGCACCAGATTGATGCTTTTAACTTCAATATTTAAAACAAAATCTTCCCGGGGGAGCATGCCCCCGGACCCCCCTAGAGGAGGTGAGGACCGCCTAGAGGAGGTGAGGACCCTCCTATAGGAGGTGAGGACCCCTCTAGAGGGTGTTAGGTCCACTCCCCACTTATAAAAATAGCACTTTACCACTGCACCCTCTCTAATCTCAGATGCACCCTGAGTCATTTTGTTCTGGAACCGGGCCTGAGCACCACGTCACCACTGAGGAACCCCCAGTCTACGCCAGGGCCCGGCAGTTGAACCCTTCCAAACTCACAGTAGCGAAGGCGGAGTTCTCGACCATGGAACGCCTGGGTATCATCCGCCGGTCTGACAGTCCTTGGGCGTCTCCTCTGCACATCGTCTCCAAGCCTAATGGCGGTTGGCGCCCATGTGGGGACTACCGCCGCCTCAACGACGCCACGATACCCGACCGCTACCCGGTGCCGCACATTCAGGACTTTTCGGCGCACCTGGCGGGTAGGCTGGTGTTTTCTAAGGTGGACCTGGTGTGTGGATACCACCAGGTGCCCATGCCAGAGTTCCCATTAGCCGGTAATTACCGGACTATGACCGGTAAAATATGCTGAAGACCGGCAAATCTAAATCTCTCCGGTCAAAATGTCCGGTCAAAATAATTTCCCCTTAGCGCAATACCGCATCGGTTGCGCCACTTATGTGACAGACAAGAATAGACAATTCTAATGTCTAATGCTGCGTTCACACCGGACGCGATGCGAATATTCGCTTCGCTCTAATCGCTCGAGTTTCACAGCGGCTGTCAGCTGTGTTTACTCGCATCCTTCAAACAAGACGCGCTGGCTCGGGGGCTACAACTTCAACAAAATGAACATATTTGACCGTGATTTAATTGTAATACACGTTTCTAAATGATGCCGAAGTAACTACATACTGATACCGGTTAGTAAAAACCATGAATTAAAAAAAAAACCTTTTCCCTCAACCTATCCTAAGGGAGTGCATGTACGTAGACACGTTAGTTTAGCTGCTATAGGCTTGGACTGTCGGAGGACACCTTACGTCTTCCTTCTGTCTGTCTGTACTCTCATGTTCCCAATAACCCAACTTCCCCTAAATTTCTTTTTGGTGTCTATATCTACGCCGGGATCCGGAGTCAAGGCTGATCCTGTTGCTGCGGTCCTGAGTCCTAGATCCTGAGTCCTGCGTCCTGGATCCTGAGTCCTGCGTCCTGGATCCTCTATCCTGAGTTCTGGATCTGAGTCCTGGACTTGGAGTCGTGGCTGAACCTGTCTCTGCGGTCCTGCCTGACTCTCATCATACTACTTCCCTGATGGCTCCCACAGGATTGTTGACATCCTCGTGGATTCATCTTCTTATTATAGACACGTGCATTTCCAAACATTTGGTCTACCTACGCTGTAAATGTATTATCTCTTCGATTTACACACGGCATCTATTGCAGTCTGTCCGTCCTGGGAGAGGGATCCCTCCTCTGTTGCTCTCCCTGAGGTTTCTCTCATGTTCCCTTTAAACTGTGGGATTCTCTGGAAGTGTTTCCTTGTACGATGTGAGGGTCTCAGGACAGAGGGGGTCGTATTGTCATACTGATATTCTGTACAAACTGTGAAGTCCACTGAGACAAATGTAACATTTGTGATATTGGGCTATATAAATAAACATTGATTGATTGATTGATGAATTAATGCTTTGACAAGCCTGCAGACAGACGGCAGGCGAAAAACCTTTTAAAATGCTTGTTTTCTGAAGATCGATCGACCAGGCTAAGCTAACGCAGTATATGCTCCGTCCACACTCACAACAACGGCCTACAGACATAAATAAAGCAGCGACTGTATTCTCCAAGACACAGACAGGCTGTGGTTTGGACTTGTTTAACTTCTGTCTAGTTTCTGAACAGATATGAGGAGCTGTGAGCTCTGTGTGCTAACTGCTAACAGCTAACGGCTGATGTTTTCTGGTTGAACGTCAGTGACGGCAGGCTGAGATCCTCACCGCTGATTGGCTACCACGAGATCGCGTCACGCAAATATGACGCTCGAGTTGAAAAAATTGAAATTGAGCGTTTATCGCGGCCCCTTTCAATCGCGCAGCGGAATTCGCGTCCACCGCTTCATGCTCGCCGTCGGAGCAAATTTGCGTCTGTCCGCGTCTCTGCATTGACTTTACATGTAATCGCGCCGCCCCCAAACATCGCATCGCGTCCGGTGTGAACGCAGCATAACACTTAATGGTGAGTTAGTAAGGGAAACTACCTCCTTATGGACAGAGTTAACATGAAAATTCTCCCGTATGTGTTCAAATGTCCTCTCAATTGCATTGAGACGTCCACTTCATATACACATTTTGGCCAAATCTCCAGCCAATGGCAGGAGCATCGTGAAAGTGACACAAAATGCAATATTTACATTTTCCAGTAGGGGGCGCTCTAAGACCGTGTAATATCTTTGCTGCACTTGGGGGAAAAAAAAGAAAAAGTGTATTTATGATGAAACGCGCTTTAAACGGGTAAACAAGTATGCCTGACCCCCAAACTGTGTGGGTGTGCTGCAGCGGGTACCACCTGTCCCTTTACCAAGTTTGTAATCCCTGCGACGTTTATAAATATTTGACATTGTCCAAATGTCTCAATTTTCACACCAATACATCATATGGCGGCCTATATATCACCGTTCAAATATCAGCTCCAAATGTCAATGCATTGTGGAAATATGTTTGTGTCCATTTAAAGGAACCTATTTTGCATTGAAACGGTCCCTGCAATGTACAACATTGCAGGGACCGTTTCAATGTTAAATAAGTTCCTTCAATTGGACATGAACCAGAAAGCAGCACCTCACTTTCTGAGCCATACTAAAGCACTCCCCTCTCCCCCTCTTCCTCCAGGTGCTGCAGCCTGGTTCTCTGGCTACTCTACGTCCATATTTAAGACAGTTTCCCCGCATTTTAATCACTATTTCTGCCTTGGAAAGTGAGGTTCTCTCCACACTTTTTCCCCTAAAATGATTTAAAATAATTATTTTTGCATTTAAATGATTTATTTTATCATTATTATGGTTCCCTGAAACAATGCACATGCTCTGGAGCTCACTGGGACCCTGCATATGCTTTAATCAGGCATTTTAACACTTTATTCCATGAAAATGATTTTTAATCACTATCATGGGGCTATATAAATCAAATTCCGGGTAATTCGGAGCACAATTGTACCTTTCACCATTTAAACGTATTTGTATGATATATTTTGGGCTAGAAAAGTGACATTTCTGGGTGATTTTGTGAGTTTATGGAGCTTAGCCCACAAATCCTGGAGGTTCCAGGCCAAATTTGGGTGCTCATAGGCGGCCTGCCATGCGCACCCACCCGTGGAAAGAAGGAAAAAGTGAAGAAAACGGTTAATTATATCTTAAAATAATCAAAAATGAAGTTTTGAAAATTTGTCGAAAAAATGACTAAGTGCCAACGGAGAAGGGGAAATGAAAAGCTCAACCCTTCGGCGCTTCGGGCCCTTTTTTCCCCTTCTCCGTTGTAAGTTGCAACGGAGAAGTGGAAAAGTGTCCGGGGCTTCATTTCCCCTTCTCCGTCAAAAATGTTCATCCATACATTTTGGACTACCGTCTGCACGAAAAAAAACGGCTGTCTGCAAACACGGAGGTGAAGTGTCCGCTCACCATGCACTATGGGTCAGCCTTATTTTGTGCCTCAAGACCCCCCCAGCCTGGTTCTCACAAAAGTTGACTGACAAATGTGCCTCTGGAGCAATGTAAGGGGAGTTGACAGGGGACCCTACCCGCATTATGAGGCACTATTTTCGGATACTTTTTTCATTTTCACCCTTTTGGCCCGGATCGATTTATTTTCTTTTTTCTTCAGTTTTGGGCCGTTTAACCTGGTTCCTTCTACCTGGGGCACTGCCCAGTCCCGGGTGTCCCCACTGAAGGGGTGGTGGTGCCAATAAGAAGCCCGAAGTTGGATGCTGAGGGGCAGGCGGGCGGGCAGCATTAAGGTTCCCAGGGGCAGCTAAAGTGCCACTTTCCATCAGCACCGGGGAGGCGCTCTCCTTGGTGCTGAACCCTGTGAGGAGTGGATAAGTGTTGGCGGAGGAGGTGTAAGGCAGAGGAGGGTGAAAGAAAGTTAAAGTGTGTGAACCTCCAGCCCAGAAGGGGTGGTGGTGCCAATAAGGAGGCCGAATTTGGATGCTGAGGGGCGGGCAGTAAAGCACCACAAAATCCACGCCCCTTTTAGGATTACCAGGGGCATGAGGTTCTGGCGGGTGTGAATATCTGGGTTTAGTCCGTGGGGGAGTGCTTAAGAGCGGGTACCCGGGCACTCACGGTGTGCAAGGTTATGGAAGTGCACATGTTAGGGACACATGCTGAAGGTCTTTAGTCCGTCCTTTGGGGGTCTTGGAGCCGCCAAAGACAGGTGCATTTCCCGGTCTCTTTCCTGGAGGATGTAAATAACCTAAGTGCACATGTTAGGGAGACATGCTGGAGGTCTTTAGTCCGTCCTCCAGGGTCGTCATCGGGGCCGTCCAGTTGGGCCTCGACTATAACCGCATGGCAGCGGACCAGGTCACGGACCCCGGCGTCCAGGCCGTGGATGTGGTTTTCGGCGACGCAGGCGTTACTCTCCTGTGTGACGTCTCCACGGTCCAGCCGCATCCAGTCGTTCCCACCAGCTAGAGGCGCTCCGTGTTCGAGGCAGTGCACAACCTGTCGAACCCCGGCGGAAAGCCTTCGGTGAAGATGGTGGCCGCGAAGTTCGTCTGGCGGGGGCTCAAAAAGGAAGTGAGGGCTTGGGCCGGCACATGCGTAGCTTGCCAGCGTGCTAAGGTGCACCGCCACACGAAGGCCCCCCTGGAGCAATTCCTAGTGCCTGAGAGGGGGTTTGACCATGTCAACATCGATCTGGTTGGTCCATTACCCTCCTCCCAGGGTATTACCTACCTCCTAATTATGGTGGACAGGACGACCCGTTGGCCGGAGGCGGTCCCACTCACGTCGCCAGCGGCGGCTGACATAGCCCGGGCCTTCATTGCGACATGGGTGTGTCGTTTCAGCACCCCGTCAGACATTTCCTCAGACCGTGGTTCGCAGTTCACATCCGAGCTCTGGAACGCCGTGGCCGGGGGTTTGGGGGTTAAGCTCCATCGGACAACCGCTTATCACCCTCAGGCCAACGGCCTCTGCAAGTGTTTCCGTCGCTCCATGAAGGCGGCCCTCAGGGCTATGCTGGGTCTGAGGACCGCGCCTAAGGAGGATCTGCAGTGCTCCACGGCTGAGATGGTCTACGGTCAGCCGCTGAGGGTTCCAGGGGATTTCCTCCCCAACCCATCGGGCCCCTGATCGGCGACGGCCCCGCGAGTTTTCCTGCAGGACGCCGTTAAGGCTTTTGCTCTGATCCCGACTGCTCAGCACGGCACTCGGGTGTCCCGGGTTCCCGTGGAGCTTCGCTCGGCGGAGCACGTGTTCATCCGGCACGACGCTCACGGAGGCCCCCTGCAGCCCCCTTACGACGGGCCTTTCCGGGACTTGGAACATGGGGGCAAGCATTTAGTGGTCGACCTGGGTGGCAAGGCCGAGCACATCTCGGTGGACCGGGTGAAGGCTGCTCACCTGGACTTGGACCAGCCGGTGGTGCTGGCACGGCCTCCGCGACGGTCTTGACCCCTGTCACCGAATTGGGGCCTGCGGTTCCGGTCCCACCCCTCCCAGCGGCCGCCCCTGCGGAGGTCGCCTCCCGTTCTCCGGAGTCTGTCGTTCCCCCCCGCCACACAGACTTTGTGTATGGGTGAATTCTGGGGGGGCTTGTGTGGTGGAACATTATGGGACATAATTCACCATTGTATATAGTGTGTGTTGCACCACAGACCTGTTAGAGAGGGTACCTGTTTGTTGTGTTCATTCCAGCTTGACAGCAACACACACACACACACACACACACACACACACACACACACACACACACACACACACACACACACACACACACACACACACACACAACACACACACACACACACACACACACACACACACCACACACACACCACACACACACAACACACACACACACACACACACACACACACACACACACACACGTTTTAATGAGTTTAATATGTTCAAACCCAGAATCCTCATCTGCTCACATACTGTTTATATATATCTGGTATATAGTGTTACATGGAATATTGCACAGTGCTGACACCCCTCCAAAATAAAAGCACCTGGCCTGCAGAAGAAGTGGAGCATTCAGACAAACAGTTATTGCATGAACACGTTATGAACACCTTATTAACACGTTATTAACTCATTATTATATTCATACTGTAGAGTCTGATCAACACACCTGTGCCCAAACATTACATTTTAAATTAAACATGAAAACAATATTTTCCTTTAGATATTTAATCTGAAAAACGTAATTAATAATTCAATGTTTTTCTGTATTTGTTATTATATTCGAGTAAATTATGTATTTGATATGAAGCGATATGTGTTTCTGTAAACAGAGAATATTAAACTCCAGGTGTTCGGGCACAGGTGTGTTGCCCTTCAAAATAAAGGTCAAAGGATATAATATTGATTGTTCAGCTTATTTTCACAGGAAACCCTCCGTCACCTGCACCCCGCCAAAATAAAATAAAATGATAAGAGGAAGGTCCAGATCTACGGTGGCCTGCAGGGTCAATCCAGCACGAGGGGATTCTTCACATTTTGCAGATTTTCCTTCCGGTCCTCAAACGTCTCAGAATAAAAGTTTCTCCGTCATAAAATAAAATAAATCTCTTCAACTCTCAGAGCCGGGCTTTTATTTTGAAGTTCCAGCGTGTCTTTAAATCCCGAACTCCAAACGAAAATATTTCCAAAATGTCTGATCCTCCATTTCCCATCTGGTCCTCGAACGCCTCACAGAAAATATATTCCTCCTCTGCTCGTCTAGGGTCTCTAGAGCTTTTATTTTGAAAATCCAGCATTTCTGCCACTTCATCCCTTCTTCTTCCACCAGCTGCAAAACATCCACCCCACCCCCCCCACCGTGAAAACACAGGAAACCAGAGCGTCTCCACCCAGAGACACACACCCTTTCAAAATAAAGTTAGAATAGTGTGAAGGAAACAGGAAGTGCTGAAAGAGGATGTTTGTTTTAAACACCTGGAGGACAGGTGGGCGGAGTTTACCGTCGATTATCACAGCTGTTCAAGAGATGGTCCGATTCAGGTGAACTGCCAGGTGATGGGGGGGGGTCCTCTCTCTTTAGGGGGGGGTCACTGCTGGTTAATGGGGGGGGGGGGGTCACTGCTGGTTGAGGGGGGGGGTCACTGCTGGTTGATGGGGGTGGGGGGGGTCACTGCTGGTTGATGGGGGGGGGTCACTGCTGGTTGATGGAGGCGGGGGGGGTCACTGCTGGTTGAGCAGGGCGCTGCGATTGGCCTTCATCTTGTCGAGGCGTTTGAGGAGGTGGGAATTATTAACCTCCAGCTCGTCCACTCGGTCCAGAGCGCAGCGCAGCTACACAGAGAAAATACATTCATTCAGACATGAGTCAATAAATACTAATAAATAAACAAGTAAATAAATAAATACAGACGGACGTCTAGAAATATTTATATAAAGATAAAGATAATAGAGATAATAGTTAATGAAGATAATAAATAAAGATATTAAAGATAATAAATAATACAGATTGTGACTACCCGATCTGCATCCCATCCCTGCAGATCGGGATGGGATGCAGATCGTGATGGGATGCAGATCGGGCAGGGAGGGATGCAGATCGGGCAGGGATGCAGATCGGGCTGGGATGCAGATCGGGCAGGGATGCAGATCGGGCAGGGATGCAGATCGGGCAGGGATGCAGATCGGGCAGGGATGCAGATCGGGATGGGATGCAGATCGGGCAGGGATGCAGATCGGGCAGGGATGCAGATCGGGCAGGGATGCAGATCGGGCAGGGATGCAGATCGGGATGGGATGCAGGTCGGGCAGGGATGCAGATCGGGTAGGGATGCAGATCGGGATGGGATGCAGGTCGGGATGGGATGCAGATCGGGATGGGATGCAGATCGGGCAGGGATGCAGGTCGGGCAGGGATGCAGATCGGGATGGGATGCAGGTCGGGCAGGGATGCAGATCGGGTAGGGATGCAGATCGGGTAGTCACACAGATAACAGATAATAAAGATGGTAATAATAAAGACCTCTCTCTGCAGCTTCCTCTTCTCGACCTTCAACTCGTCTTCGATCTTTTCTGCGTTTTCTGACGCCCCCTTGTACCTGGACACCTGTCCGTCCAGACGGATCACCTGACAGGAGACACAGTTAGATCACCTGAAGATAACACCTGTCCTGAAGTCTTTTATTGTGTTAACAGGTACATTTTGCTCCAGAGTGGTCACTTCCTGTTCAGACTTCACCAGCTTGAACTTCAGGTCACTGATCTGCCGGTTGGCGTCTCCTGAGGAACACAGAACACCTTTCATCAGAAAGCTCCTTCAAATCAAAGAGAAGAAGAAGAAGACGGGGAGGTTCTCACTCTGGAGGTCCAGCAGGTGAGGGTCCAGCCCGTTCTGCAGACCCTCAGAACCTGAACCGCTCCTCTGGTCCAGCTCAGACTTCAACAGACGCACCTGAACACAACACACACCTCATCAATAACACACACCTGAACACAACACACACCGAATCAATAACACACACCTGAACACAACACACACCTCATCGATAACACACACCTGAACACAACACATACCTGAACACAACACATACCTCATCAATAACACACACCTGAACACAACACACACCTGAACACAACACACCTGAACAAAACACACACCTCATTAATAACACACACCTGAACAGAACACACACACCTGAACACAACACACACCTGAGAACAACACATACCTCATCAATAACACACACCTGAACACAACACATACCTCATCAATAACACACACCTGAACACAACACACACCTGAACACAACACACACCTGAACACAACACACACGTCATTAATAACACACACCTGAACACAACACACACCTGAACACAACACACACGTCATTAATAACACACACCTGAACACAACACACACGTCATTAATAACACACACCTGAACACAACACACACCTGAACACAACACACACGTCATTAATAACACACACCTGAACAAAACACACACCTCATTAATAACACACACCTGAACACAACACAAACACCTGAACACAACACACACCTGAACACAACACACACGTCATTAATAACACACACCTGAACACAACACACACCTCATTAATAACACACACCTGAACACAACACACACCTCATTAATAACACACACCTGAACACAACACAAACACCTGAACACAACACACACCTGAACACAACACACACCTCATCGATAACACACACCTGAACACAACACACAGCTCATCGATAACACACACCTGAACACAACACACACCTCATTAATAACACACACCTGAACACAACACACACACCTGAACACAACACACACCTCATTAATAACACACACCTGAACACAACACACACCTCATCGATAACACACACCTGAACACAACACACAGCTCATCGATAACACACACCTGAACACAACACACCCCTCATCAATAACACACACCTGAACACAACACACACCTGAACACAACACACACCTGAACACAACACACACCTCATCGATAACACACACCTGAACACAACACACAGCTCATCGATAACACACACCTGAACACAACACACAGCTCATCGATAACACACACCTGAACACAACACACCCCTGAACACAACACACACCTCATCAATAACACACACCTGAACACAACACACACCTGAACACAACACACACCTCATTAATAACACACACCTGAACACAACACACACCTCATTAATAACACACACCTGAACACAACACACACACCTGAACACAACACACACCTCATTAATAACACACACCTGAACACAACACACACCTCATCGATAACACACACCTGAACACAACACACAGCTCATCGATAACACACACCTGAACACAACACACCCCTCATCAATAACACACACCTGAACACAACACACACCTGAACACAACACACACCTGAACACAACACACACCTCATCGATAACACACACCTGAACACAACACACAGCTCATCGATAACACACACCTGAACACAACACACAGCTCATCGATAACACACACCTGAACACAACACACCCCTGAACACAACACACACCTCATCAATAACACACACCTGAACACAACACACACCTGAACACAACACACACCTCATTAATAACACACACCTGAACACAACACACACCTGAACACAACACACACCTGAACACAACACACACCTGAACACAACACACACGTCATTAATAACACACACCTGAACACAACACACACCTGAACACAACACACCTCATTAATAACACACACCTGAACACAACACAAACACCTGAACACAACACACACCTGAACACAACACACACCTGAACACAACAGACACCTCATTAATAACACACACCTGAACACAACACACACCTCATTAATAACACACACCTGAACACAACACACACCTGAACACAACACACACCTGAACACAACAGACACCTCATTAATATCACGCACCTGAACACAACACACACCACACACCTCATTACTATCACACACCTGAACACAACACACACCTCACACCTCATTAATATCACGCACCTGAACACAACACACACCTCACACCTCATTAATATCACGCACCTCATTAATATCACGCACCTGAACACAACACACACCTCATTAATAACACGCACCTCATTAATATCACGCACCTGAACACAACACACACCTCACACCTCATTAATATCACGCACCTGAACACAACACACACCTCATTAATAACACACACCTCACACCTCATTAATATCACGCACCTGAACACAACACACACCTCACACCTCATTAATATCACGCACCTCATTAATATCACGCACCTGAACACAACACACAACACACACCTCATGAATAACACACACCTCATTAATAACACACACCTCATTAATAACACGCACCTCATTAATATCACGCACCTGAACACAACACACACCTCACACCTCATTAATATCACGCACCTCATTAATATCACGCACCTGAACACAACACACACCACACACCTCATTACTATCACGCACCTGAACACAACACACACCTCACACCTCATTACTATCACGCACCTGAACACAACACACACCTCATTAATAACACACACCTCACACCTCATTAATATCACGCACCTGAACACAACACACACCACACACCTCATTACTATCACGCACCTGTTGGATAATGATTATTCCGTTTAAATAGAAGCATCACCTGATCCTGTAAGCTCTCTCGTTCCTCGAACAGTTTCTTCAGACGAAGTTCTGAAACACAAAACTAACTCTTAGTATCTGTAACTGAAAAGCAAAGAAAACCAATAAATGCAGCTTCAACATTCTTTAAATATAGTGGCACGAGAGCAGAGCCCTGAGGAACCCCACATTTTATTATTATTAATAAGTTTGGCCAGTTGTGGTAAAAAAATATTACACTCAGTTGTTAACCGATTATAATTTGATTTATTATGGACATTTAAATGCGTTTATTTGTTGGCTTTTAATGCATTTTTAACCGTATGAATAATTCCATATATTGTATTTATTAAGAGACGTAGCAGCAGACGTTATAAAGGAAATGAAGAGTTTTTAGACGAGCCACGAAGAGATGAGCTGATTCTTTATTGAAAGAGTTTAAGAAATGACATTAAGAACTTTAGCACACCTGACAACTCGTGAATTAAAACAGACCGCAGAGTTCAGGGCATTACGGTGTTATCATCGTGGCCAACTGGTTTCAAGTCAGGAAAGTTAACTAAACACATCTCAGTTCACCTTTTTCATCCCCAACCACAACCATTTCTCAACAGTTGATCAAATAACCACAGAGGGACGTGAGTCGAGTTCTCCCTGAGCACCAGTGAGGAGCAGCAGCAAAAATCTCAATAAGCTGTAGTTGTGTGGAAATGATCGGCTACAGAAAGAACAGGGTCAACGGTCCATTATCGCAAAAACAAAAATGATCAGTTTTTCCCCAAATTGTGCAAAACCAGGATTACGTTTGTTCAATAAATCATTTCCCTCTGAACTCCCGGCTAATTCAACTTTATTCAAATAACAACAGAACTTTATTTTTAGTTTATTGAATCCTTCACACCACCGGACCAACTCCTTCTACATCATCCCCATCATCCATTCCTCGTCCACCTCCTCACAGCTGTCCAGGCCTCGGTCCTCCTGGTTCTCCTGGTCCCCCTGGTTCTTCTGGTCCTCCTGGTCCTCCTGATCCTCCTGGTTCTCCTGGTCCCCCTGGTTCTTCTGGTCCTCCTGGTTCTTCTGGTTCTTCTGGTCCTCCTGATCCTTCTGGTCCTCCTGATCCTCCTGGTCCTTCTGGTCCTCCTGATCCTCCTGATCCTCCTGGTTCTTCTGGTCCTCCTGATCCTCCTGGTTCTTCTGGTCCTCCTGATTCTCCTGATCCTCCTGATCCTTCTGGTTCTCCTGATTTTCCTGGTCCTCCTGGTTCTCCTGATCCTCCCGGTGCTCCTCGGACTTGGTGTTTATCATCTTGTTCAGTTCCTCCACCCTCCCGTCCTGCAGGCTCATCAGCAGCAGCTCCGGCAGAACCATCACTCTGATCTCCTCAACTGTGATCTCTACGAACCTCCTGAAGGAGCTCACAGATCCAGAGGAGAATGCCTTGGGCTTCTTAGCCTCCACCACTTCCTCCGGTTCCCTGAAGAACAACTTGATGAAGACGGACTCCTCGGACCAGCTGTGCTTCACCTCCTCAGCGTGGACTACAGAGATCTGAAGAGGTGTGACGTCTGGAGAGGACTCGGAGACGTCCGGTGTGAAAGAAGAAACACTGGCTTTACTTCCTGAGGTGTTCCGAGGGGAATCTTGGTCAGGATGATCCTGGTCATCTTCACAGACCTTCTTTGAGTCCACAGAGACATCAGGAGCTTCAGGAGGACCCTCCAACCCTCCGCAGTCTTTTAAAACCCTCGTGAGTCCAGCAGCACCTTCTTTTTTTTCACTTCCTCCGGTTCGTTCTTGCTCCATCGCCTCGAGCTGCTCCGACAAGTTTTCCGCGATGATCTTCACCGTCTCTTCGAAATCTGAAATCCACCTGTCGAGAGACTCTGGGACTTCTGGGAAAATCCTGGAGATTTCAGCTGCAAAGCCGGGATTTTGCTCAAGGAAAGAGCTCAGCATGCTGTGGATCATGTTCTCCAGACAGCTCCAGTCCCTCCATATCTGGGAGGAAGACTTCGGACTCTCAGAGGACTTGTCTGGAGCTTCTTTACCTTCTTCATTAACCCCCCTGTCTTCTGGTTTCTCAGGTGTACCAGACTTCCCCCCAGCGGTCGCCTCCTCTGCTGGTGGAAACACATCAAGATCTGAAAGGTGACTTTCAAATCCTTGATCTATGGACACACCAGAGCACATTAAATCCCCCTTAAGGGCTTTTTGTTTGTTGGGGGTACTTCCCAAACTCCCTGAAGCTTGTCTTTGGTGAACAGGACTTTGGGAAGTTAATACCAACTCTTCTCCTGCTATAAGATCTGTGAGAGCTTCAGTATCTTCTAAACGTGGTCCGTCACCTCCAGGCTCAGCCCATTCATTTTCTCTGCACCGGTCCACAGATGTCGGAGTACAGAACTCTTTTATTTGATATTCTTCTGAAGAAAACTCTTCTCTATCAGGTTCTCCTTCCTGTTCTGAACATCTTACATCCTGGTACTTGTTCTCATCGTTCTTTTTCGGCTGGGGAACACGATCAACAGCAGACGAACGGTTTGGCGCACAATCCCGGTCTGAAGATGGGTACCCCGTCACGGGTTGTTTTTGTTTTGCTGAACGGTTGTGATGATCGAACCTGTTGAGGATTTGTCAACTTCTTCCGTTGAAGCTATGCTAACAGACACCTGACTTCCTCCCAGATAACTTTGGATAGATTTGCAGATTTCATGGTCAAAGGAGCGCTCCATTTCCAGCATAAGGACGTCTCGGTTTGAGGGTTCGGTTCTGCTTTCAAAGGTCGACTCTTCTTCAACACATCGGGCCTTTCCTAACACCAGATCTCCGTCCTGAATCTTCTCAGTGTTTGTGTCCTCGGTTCTGTCTCCGTCCTCTTCTCAAAACCCTTCCTTTGGACGCTGTCCAGAGACCGGGAGCGGTTGTTAATCTGTCTCCGGTTGGACGTCGTGTCGTTTCTTTCTCCTGGTTCTCGATCTCTCCCTGAAAAACCATGAAGAAGACATTGGAGGACCAAACAGAGCAGAGGGTTAGAGACGGAGACTCAAAGGGAAAAGATGTCGGGAATTAGCCGGACCGACGAGAGGTCTTGATTCCAGAAGATATAAAACTCTTCTGGACGATTATAAACCATCGTGGAATCAAAGGGTTCAGAGGCATGCGTGGGTTAGGGAACATTCAAATAACACTGTTTCATTGGTTTTTACCCAGCATGCTCTCTCTGCCGCCATGTGACGGCTCCTCAGCCAATCGGGAGGCAGAATCTGCGTTGACCTCATCCTCCTGTCCTGTCTCCCCATTGGTTGGGAGCTCCGGAGAGATGACCACTCCGTGTTCCTGTTGGGGAGGAAATCATCAGTCAGTCAGTCAGCTGCAGCCAATCAGAGGCCGGCTCTCTGACATCACACAGTGACATCACAGTGACATCACCTTCAGTAAATCTCGCTGTCGGACGACGTCGTCTCTGAGGTGGTCGCGTTCGATACGAACGATGTCGGAGATTTCTATCTGTCTTTCTAACGCCTGAGAGAGGAGGAGGAGGAGGAGGAGTCATGCAGTCAGGAGGTAAACAGAGGAAACAGAAATATTAGTTCATGTTAATAAAGAGCAGACGTTAATAAGTCAGGACAGGAAAGTTAAACAGGAAGTTATAGAAATGGAGACTTTAAATGATATCCCTTCAAAATAAAAGCCCTGCATCATAGCTACTACTTTGGCAAAATAACATTATTTTAAGTCAGATTTGTGTATTTTTCCTGATGGCAGCGTTTGTCTCACATGATGCGTTCAAGGCAGGGCTCTCGACTAACTTTTTTCACCATCCTCCCGGAACCGTCCCGAAATTAAAATATTAGTTTTTCTACATTATCATTAGTTCAAATCATTCAAAGTGACCTTTAACATAAATAAAACATCATACAAATCATTAGATGATAATTCATCAACCTTTTTATTTGAGGAAATCAGTCAAACACAAACAAAGGCCAAATATATTTTAAAAAACACACAAACGAGAAAGTTACTCTAATATTGAATCCAATCAAGTCCCATCCAATTATCAAAAAAATCCAACACTCTGTCCTGAAGACAGAACCCAGAGCAACCACTAACCAGGATGACGGTCTGTAACACAGTCAGGAGACCTTTACAAACGGCCCGCCCCCTCGCAGACACACGGGAGAGAGATCTCGTCTGGATTGGGAAGATTGAAAATAAGATCGAAAAAACATCATGGACGCATTTTGTAGTCTTAATGCGTATTAGAAACGGAGTTGGCGACACTAAAACTGCAATATAATGTTTATGTAGCAATAATACATATGAAATGTATTTTTTAAATGTCTCCAGTACCGATAAAAAGTCAGATAACGTCGGAGCTTAACGGTACCACCGTCTTTAATAATTCCGGCCCGGGGCCCGTTTAATACCGGGGCTCGGTACCCATCCCTACATGGGGAGAGGCGCAGCATATTGCTCAGGACTATACGGTGGAGACTTCTCATCTCAGCCTCATTACCCAGAGGGGATGAAGAGGAGCAAGTAGAGAGGCCGGCGCTCCAGGCTCCGGGTCTGCTGAGCGTTTCCTGATGACACGGCAAAGAATCGCAGAATTCCTCCACGGAATGCCATGCCATCACTCAACCCGCGAAACACACACTCAGGACATAGCTAGACCCGGGCACAGCTGTAGCTACGTACTGTGTGCGTGTGTGTGTGCGTGCGTGCGTGCGTGCGTGCGTGCGTGTGTGTGTGTGTGTATTTGTGTGTGTGTTGTGTGTGTGTGTATTTGTGTGTGTGTGTGTATTTGTGTGTGTGTGTGTTTGTGTGTGTGTGTATTTGTGTGTGTGTGTGTGTATTTGTGTGTGTGTGTATTTGTGTGTGTGTGTGTGTGTGTATTTGTGTGTGTGTGTGTGTGTGTATTTGTGTGTGTGTGTGTGTGTATTTGTGTGTGTGTGTGTATTTGTGTGTGTGTGTGTGTATTTGTGTGTGTGTGTATTTGTGTGTGTGTGTGTATTTGTGTGTGTGTTTGTGTGTGTGTATTTGTGTGTGTGTGTGTGTGCGTGTGTGTATTTGTGTGTTTGTGTGTGTGTTTGTGTGTGTGTGTATTTGTGTGTGTATGTGTGTGTGTGTGTGTATTTCGCGGGTTGCTAAATGTTTAGTGCGTGTGTGTTTATGTTGACATGGAGGTTTAATAACTGTGTGCTAGGGTTAGGGTTGGGGTTGGGGTTGGGGTTGGGGTTAGGGTTAGGGTTGGGGTTGGGGTTGGGGTTGGGGTTAGGGTTAGGGTTGGGGTTGGGGTTGGGGTTAGGGTTGGGGTTAGGGTTAGGGTTAGGGTTGGGGTTGGGGTTGGGGTTGGGGTTAGGGTTAGGGTTAGGGTTAGGGTTGGGGTTGGGGTTGGGGTTGGGGTTGGGGTTGGGGTTGGGGTTGGGGTTAGGGTTAGGGTTGGGGTTAGGGTTGGGGTTAGGGTTAGGGTTGGGGTTAGGGTTAGGGTTAGGGTTGGGGTTAGGGTTGGGGTTAGGGTTGGGGTTAGGGTTGGGGTTAGGGTTGGGGTTAGGGTTAGGGTTGTCACAACACGTGCAGTCAGTTTCATTTTCAGCGCCGTTCGTAGTTAGCAGGGTATTTTTATTTTAACTCTCGTCCCAAATTCGTCTTTCATTTTATCCTCCCCGACACTATTTCTTTCGGCCCCGGACGACGGGACGTCCTTAAGCTCGAGCCCTGGTTCAAGGACTGTCGGAAAGTTTAGAATCTGAGGATATTTTTCTTTTTATAGTCGGATAAGATTTAAATAAACTGTTTTCTTCTTCTGTGGTGTTTTAAACGCGTACCGATATCTTCTGGTCTTTCCACTGCAGCACCTCCTGCAGGTCAGAAACCTCCTTACTGTCAGAGCTGCTCCTCAAACGCAACTCTGACACCTCCTGAGAGGAAGAGGAGGAGGAGGAGGGGGAGGAAGAGGAGGAGGAGGAAGGTAAAGAGATAGTGAATGTTAGTAAAGTCTCAGAATCAGGTTATTTACTCAGTGAGTAAAGAGACAGGAAGTGAGAAGAGCCGAGTCTCTGTGTCTCGTCTATCTGAACATGTTATATGATATATATGATAGATAGTGTATACACTGACCGTCAGCAGCGCCTCGGAGCGTCTCAGAGTCTCCTCTCTCTCTCTGAACTGGAACTGAAGAACAGAGACAGCCTGCCGCTGCCTCTCCAGCTCCTGAACACAACACGGAGATAAACAACACCAACAACAACAACAACAACTGTCTGCTCATCCTCTCCTCCCACAGCTCCTCCTCATTAACAACAACAACAACACCTTGTTGTTGTCCTGTCTCCTCCTCCTCTCCTCCCACAGCTCCTCCTCCATGTCGCTCAGCTCCTCCTTCAGATTCTCCACCTGGAACATCATGGAGGTTTTCTGGTTGTGGAGCTGAGCGTTGGAGACCATGGCCTTCCTGTAGCGCTCCTCCACCTCCTGCAGGGAGTCCTACACAACAACAACAACAACAACAACATTATGATGACTGTAGCGCTCCTCCACCTCCAGAGACCAGAGGCCTGCACTACGAAGCCGGAGTTTCTCTTAGCGAGCTAACTTCAGGTTAACTCTGGGTCTCCGGTCCTACGACGCTGGTTCTCTTCTTAGCGGGCTAGATCTCCATGGTAACTGATGCTGAGCGGCTAGCCTGCTCCGGAGCAGGTTAGGTTGCAGGCTAAGAGATCAACTCAGTGAAAGCACCGCCTGCTGACCAATCAGAGCTCAGTGTGCGGAGTTTAAAGCGATCAAGTCATATTACAGGAGAAAGGAAATACAGAGAAACTGCCGTTGCAGGAAAGACGGCCGGCAAAAATCAGCGACTGTGTGAACGTGAACATGAATAGAATATCACCTCCCATCTTCAGAGCAATCTGACTATTATAACATTAGCGTTAAGAAAGCTTACTGAAATATCTGCCACAACACAAGTAACCGGATCAAAGTGACATTACGTACAGTCCGCGGCACTGTGAGTGCAGACGTGGATGTGTCCCGTTATCATTCATATCATATCACATCATAATGTATCATATATCTCCTTATCTGAGTCAGCTGAGCCGGATCTGGCCGTGCAACACTCACAGTGTCACATACTGTCTGCAGAAGGATTATTTTAAGCAACACATTAAGTTGAGGAAACACTCGAGTCAAATGTAATGAAAGTCAGATCGTGTCTTAGACGGGGCAGTGATATCATAAACCTGTTAATGGACGCATTCAAACACTTGTTCTGTTACCAGCTGTATTCACCTTGCAGGTGCAGCTATGTGGCTTTGATCCTGGATCAAGTGTTTAAGTCATGGATGTTTAAAGTTTAACGTCTTCATATTTCTAATATTAAAGTTCACTTTTCATTCAGGAAGTCTGACGCTGCGCTGTCAGTGCGCTTCTCCATGTTTGTGATTGGTCAAATGTTGCTAGCCCCGCCCCTTTCATGTGAACGCGCCCCTAACTAGATAGGGCACGGCTGGCTTGAGCGATCCACTTGATAACCCGCGTCGTAGGAGAAGCTTAGTGAGAGCGCGTGTTTTGGATTAGACCAACCGGCTAACTCAAACAGATCCAGGTTAGGTCGAACCGGCTTCTTAGTACAAGCCTCTGCAGCGAGTCCAACACAACAACAACAACATTATGATGACTGTAGCGCTCCTCCACCTCCATTAGGAAGTCCTATACAACAACAACAACAACAACAACATTATGATGACTTTAGCGCTCCTCCACCTCCAGCAGGAAGTCCTACACAACAACAACAACAACAACATTATGATTGTTATTATTATTGATGTATATGGTCTTGACCTTGATGTCCCTGATGGAGGCCTCTGTTTCCACGGAGACGGAGGTGTCACAGCTTCCTCTGCGAGACGAGGCTCCGCCCAGAGAGGCCAGCGTGGCTGCTGATAGGGTGGAGGCCGTACGGGAGCCCTAAGGGGACAAACTCACTGTTACTGTTACTGTCACTCATTAATAACCCTAACCCATAAAGAGACACTCACCTTGTCCAGGAGGTCTCTGTCCGGCCTCTCCTCCACCTGAACACATTATTACAGGGTCAGTATATCAAGAACCAGAGAACCAGAGACAGATCAGAGACAGAGAACCAGAGACAGATCAGAGACAGAGAACCAGAGACAGAGAACCAGAGACAGAGAGCCAGAACCAGAGACAGACAACCAGAACCAGAGAACCAGAGACAGAGAACCAGAGACAGAGAGCCAGAACCAGAGACAGACAACCAGAACCAGAGAACCAGAGACAGAGAACCAGAGAACCAGAGAGGGGGAACCAGAGACAGACAACCAGAGACAGAGAACCAGAGAACCAGAGACAGAGAACCAGAGACAGATCAGAGACAGAGAACCAGAGACAGATCAGAGACAGAGAGCCAGAACCAGAACCAGAGAACCAGAGACAGATCAGAGACAGAGAACCAGAGACAGATCAGAGACAGAGAGCCAGAACCAGAGACAGACAACCAGAGACAGAAAACCAGAGACAGATCAGAGACAGAGAACCAGAGACAGAGAACTAGAGAACCAGAACCAGAACCAGAGACAGACAACCAGAACCAGAGAACCAGAGACAGAGAACTAGAGAACCAGAACCAGAGACAGAGAACCAGAGACTGAGAACCAGAGACAGAGAACCAGAGACAGATCAGAGACAGAGAACCAGAGACAGATCAGAGACAAAGAACCAGAGACAGATCAGAGACAGAGAACCAGAGAACCAGAGACAGATACCTCATTCACACCAACGCAACTCCGGTTCTAGCTCCGTGCTAGAGCTTTTCAGGTTCAGAACCGGTTCTTCGGTTTAGCTCCGGCTCTGTTCACACCGCCCAGAGCCCGACTGGTGCTGCGTCATTGCGTCATCGTTTGCGTCATGACGTAACCGTTTGCGTGCCTGCTTCATAAAGCCAAACCGCGCGGAAACCCCTCACAGCTCACACCGACAACAACAACAATGGCCGATTGTGTTGAAGCGCTACTCGTTTTGGTTTTGCTCTGTCGAAACGAAATGGAAGAAATGGGACGACTTTACTACCAACTTACAGTCGCTACATGCTACATTCAAAACTGCTTTACAATCATCATCATCAACTTCAACGACGATTCCGATTCCGTAGGCCCCTGCCCCGCCTCGACGTCAGCGTGACGTATGCGGTGCTTTTGCTCTAGCCGGACAATTTTTTGGTGCTTGAAACGAACCGGATTCCGGAGCTAAGAGGCGGCTCCGCTGCGGTGTGAACAGGAAACCCGGTGCTTTTCAAGCTCCAGCTCCGAACCGGCCCTGAAACACCGTTGGTGTGAATGAGGTAAGAGAGACAGAGAACCAGAGAATCAGAACCAGAGAACCAGAGACAGAGAACCAGAGACAGATCAGAGACAGAGAACCAGAGACAGATCAGAGACAGAGAACCAGAGACAGAGAACCAGAGACAGATCAGAGACAGAGAACCAGAGAATCAGAACCAGAGAACCAGAGACAGAGAACCAGAGACAGATCAGAGACAAAGAACCAGAGACAGATCAGAGACAGAGAGCCAGAGAGCCAGAGAACCAGAGAACCAGAGACAGATCAGAGACAGAGAGCCAGAACCAGAGACAGAGAGCCAGAGAGCCAGAGAACCAGAGAACCAGAGACTCACCACAGGACTGGCTCGAGCTGAACTGGCTCTGGAGGAACAACGAGATCCAGAGCCAAGAAACCCCCCACTGTACTCTGAGGGCTGAGGAAAGGAAATAAGGAAGGAGGAAATGAAATAAGGAGGGAGGGAGGAAGGAAGGAAGCAGGAAAGGAAGTAAAAGCCATCAGAACTTTTTTCCTGAAATGTATTTTTTCTTAAAGGTCACCTATTATGCAAAATCCTCTTCTTCATGTCTCTTCTACGTCAGCATGTGTCCCCTCTGTGTAAAGAGACTCTCTCTCTACACAGAGGGGACACATGTCTCTTCTACATCAGCATGTGTCCCCTCTGTGTAAAGAGACTCTCTCTTTACACAGAGGGGACACATGTCTCTTCTACATCAGCATGTGTCCCCTCTGTGTAGAGAGAGTCTCTTTACACAGAGGGGACACATGTCTCCTCTACATCAACATGTGTCCCCTCTGTGTGAAGAGAGAGTCTCTTTATACAGAGGGGACACATGTCTCCTCTACATCAACATGTGTCCCCTCTGTGTAGAGAGACTCTCTCTTTACACAGAGGGGACACATGTCTCTTCTACATCAACATGTGTCCCCTCTTCTTCATGTCTCTTCTACATCAACATGTGTCCCCTCTTCTTCATGTCTCTTCTACATCAACATGTGTCCCCTCTTCTTCATGTCTCTTCTACATCAACATGTGCCCCCTCTTCTTCATGTCTCTTCTACATCAACATGTGTCCCCTCTTCTTCATGTCTCTTCTACATCAACATGTGTCCCCTCTTCTTCATGTCTCTTCTACATCACCATGTGTCCCCTCTTCTTCATGTCTCTTCTTCATCAACATGTGTCCCCTCTTCTTCATCAGCATGTGTCCCCTCTGTGTAAAGAGAGACTCTCTCTCAGATTTTGGCCACTTGATGATGTCATAACGATGTTTTGTCTTGTGTAACGATTAGCCAATCAGCAACCAAGGTAACCCCCCCCCCCCCTTATCACCTGAATCTCCTCCTAGAGCCCCATTGAGTTCTTTGTAACCAAATGTCTCTCAGAGGGGCGTGGGGAGGGGCTCCTTATTTTCATCTGAAGTAACAGACAGAGAATCAGCACTTTGGAAACAGGGCTGAAACAGAGGGGATTATGGGATGCTGCAATGATCTGTTTGGTGTTTCAGCCAATCAGAGACAGGCTCTGGATATATCTGAGACCTGGGATATATTGATGAAGACGAGGAGGATGATAGGGGACCTGGGAGATATTGATGAAGAAGAAGAGGATGATAGGGGACCTGGGAGATATTGATGAAGACGAGGAGGATGATAGGGGACCTCGGAGATATTGATGAAGACGAGGAGGATGATAGGGGACCTGGGAGATATTGATGAAGACGAGGAGGATGATAGGGGACCTTTGTGTCTAAATGACGTATTGTATTTTCAGAATAAGAGCGTCTCACCCGGAGGCTGCCTCGACTCCCGACCGACATCTTCTCCTCGTCATCAGACATCTGCACACAGGAAGTCACAGGTTAAACTACAGACAGGAAGTCACAGGTTAAACTACAGACAGGAAGTCACAGGTTAAACTACAGACAGGAAGTCACAGGTTAAACTACAGACAGGAAGTCACAGGTTAAACTACAGACAGGAAGTCACAGGTTAAACGACAGACAGGAAGTCACAGGTTAAACTACAGACAGGAAGTCACAGGTTAAACTACAGACAGGAAGTCACAGGTTAAACTACAGACAGGAAGTCACAGGTTAAACTACAGACAGGAAGTCACAGGTTAAACTACAGACAGGAAGTCACAGGTTAAACTATAGACAGGAAGTCACAGGTTAAACTATAGACAGGAAGTCACAGGTTAAACTACAGACAGGAAGTCACAGGTAGAACTACAGACAGGAAGTCACAGGTTAAACTATAGACAGGAAGTCACAGGTTAAACTATAGACAGGAAGTCACAGGTTAAACTACAGACAGGAAGTCACAGGTAGAACTACAGACAGGAAGTCACAGGTTAAACTATAGACAGGAAGTCACAGGTTAAACTACAGACAGGAAGTCACAGGTTAAACTAGACAGGAAGTCACAGCTTAAACTACAGACAGGAAGTCACAGGTTAAACTACAGACAGGAAGTCACAGGTAGAACTACACACAGGAAGTCACAGGTAGAACTACACACAGGAAGTCACAGGTTAAACTACAGACAGGAAGTCACAGGTTAAACTACAGACAGGAAGTCACAGGTTAAACTATAGACAGGAAGTCACAGGTTAAACTACAGACAGGAAGTCACAGGTAAAACTACACACAGGAAGTCACAGGTTAAACTACAGACAGGAAGTCACAGGTAAAACTACAGACAGGAAGTCACAGGTTAAACTACAGACAGGAAGTCACAGGTAGAACTACACACAGGAAGTCACAGGTTAAACTACAGACAGGAAGTCACAGGTTAAACTACACACAGGAAGTCACAGGTTAAACTACACACAGGAAGTCACAGGTAGAACTATAGACAGGAAGTCAAAGGTAGAACTACACAGGAAGTCACAGGTTAAACTACAGACAGGAAGTCACAGGTAAAACTACAGACAGGAAGTCACAGGTTAAACTACAGACAGTAAGTCACAGGTTAAACTACAGACAGGAAGTCACAGGTTAAACTACAGACAGGAAGTCACAGGTTAAACTACAGACAGGAAGTCACAGGTAGAACTACACACAGGAAGTCACAGGTAGAACTACAGACAGGAAGTCAGGTAAAACTACAGACAGGAAGTCACAGGTTAAACTACAGACAGGAAGTCACAGGTAGAACTACACACAGGAAGTCACAGGTAGAACTACAGACAGGAAGTCACAGGTAAAACTACAGACAGGAAGTCACAGGTTAAACTACAGACAGGAAGTCACAGGTAGAACTACACACAGGAAGTCACAGGTAGAACTACAGACAGGAAGTCACAGGTAAAACTACAGACAGGAAGTCACAGGTTAAACTACAGACAGGAAGTCACAGGTTAAACTACAGACAGGAAGTCACAGGTTAAACTACAGACAGGAAGTCACAGGTTAAACTACAGACAGGAAGTCACAGGTTAAACTACAGACAGGAAGTCACAGGTAGAACTACAGACAGGAAGTCACAGGTTAAACTACAGACAGGAAGTCACAGGTTAAACTACAGAACTACAGACAGGAAGTCACAGGTTAAACTACAGACAGGAAGTCACAGGTAGAACTACAGACAGGAAGTCACAGGTTAAACTACAGACAGAAAGTCACAGGTTAAACTACAGACAGGAAGTCACAGGTTAAACTACAGAACTACAGACAGGAAGTCACAGGTTAAACTACAGACAGGAAGTCACAGGTTAAACTACAGAACTACAGACAGGAAGTCACAGGTTAAACTACAGAACTACAGACAGAGAAGAAGAAGAGGTACGGACCGAGGCGTGTCTCCGTGAAGGACGAGAGTAACGCTCACTGTCCTCCTGAACACCAACGAAGAAGAAACAACACCAGTTACAGAGCAGCAGGAGAACGAGGAGAAGAAGAAATACAAAAAAATAAAATACAACAAACGTTCAAATAAATAAAAATGCACTTTAACATAAATAAACAAAAGTCTCAAAATAACAACAATAATAAGGAAAAGAGGACATAAACAAAAACAATTAAGAATCAGGTAAGAAGACAACAATCAACAAATAATTGATACATGAGATATATAGAAGAATAAACAATTACATTGTGTTATAAATAAACTTATTATATAACATGCAGCGTGCAGACATCTGAGATCACACACACACACACACACACACACACACACACACACACACACACACACACACACACACACACACACACACACACACACACACACACACACACACACACACACACTAGAGGAGCTCCTACCATCCACTGCTCTATGTGCCCCCACTTATTATCCAGACCATAAAACCTCTGCAGAGAAACAGCATGTTATTACACACACACACACACACACACACACACACACACACACACACACACACACACACACACACACACACACACACACACACACACACACACACACACACACACACAACCACACACACACACACAACACACACACACACACACACACACACACACACACACACACACTATCTCACACACACACATGTTATCACACACACACACACACACATTATCACACACACACACACACGTTATCACACACACATGTTATCACACACACACACACACATGTTATCACACACACACATGTCATCACACACACACACATGTTATCACACACACACATGTCATCACACACACACATGTCATCACACACACACACATGTTATCACACACACGTCATCACACACACACACACACACACACACACACACACACATGTCATCACACACACACACCCACATGTTAACGTCACACACCCTGTGATGGCCCTGTCAGCCACACAGGGTGACCCAGCTGCACTGCATCCCAGTAGCTTTGCTCAGTGCAGCTGGGTCACCCTGTGACGGCCACAGCCACACAGGGTGACCCAGCTGCACTGCATCCCCAGTAGCTTTGCTTCAGTGCAGCTGGGTCACCCTGTGATGGCCACAGCCACACAGGGTGACCCAGCTGCACTGCATCCTCAGTAGCTTTGCTTCAGCGCAGCTGGGTCACCCTGTGATGGCCCTGTCAGCCACCAGGGTGACCCAGCTGCACTGCATCCTCAGTAGCTTTGCTTCAGCGCAGCTGGGTCACCCTGTGATGGCCACAGCCACACAGGGTGACCCAGCTGCACTGCATCCCCAGCAGCTTTGCTTCAGCGCAGCTGCAATAAAACGTGCCAATTAACACACACGTTTGCTTTAAATGGTAAACTCTTTATTTGATTGTAATCTGACATCGCTTCAAACATGTTAGCACAGCTCACACAAGCATTTGTTTGTATTAATTACTTTCTTTGTCTCTTGAGTCACCATGTCCATTGGGGGAGGTTACTTCCTGGTTCAGCAAAGGGCGTGGCCGAGCGCTGAGGACTCATAAATACTGCAAGGAGCCAATTGGGACGGATTGGGACAAACCACCTGCTTCCAGGTCAAAGGGGGGATTTGGGTTTTGTCAGTGTCCTTTGTGTATGATGTGACTATTAATTATCCCTTGGGTTCCACTTGGTTTGGCCCAGCCACTATGTGGTTCCTTGGGTTCCACTTGGTTTGGCCCGGCCACTATGTGGTTCCTTGGGTTTCATTGTGGGAGGTCAGTTTGTTGAGTTCACACCTGTTGTGTTTCTTTGAGGTATTTTCTGTTGACCTCTTTTATAGTTCTAGTGATTGGATGAGGCCGTTTGTTTCCCTAGTTTATTTAAACCACTCCTGTGTCCTGTTGCCTTACTGCTTGGTCCCACACACACACACACACACATCACACACACACACACTAGGGCTGCACGATATTGGAAAAAACTGACATTGCGATTTTCCCCCTGCGATATGAAAACATACAGGAATTGAAGAAAGACAGTTTTTTTCCCGCAAACCATCCTTTGTTGAACTTTAATGCAATTGGTATTTTTTAAACTATATTTAACCGGATGAAGGATTTGAGTCACGGACGAGCTGAGCTCGGTTAGCAGCGCCGACCTGCCCTGGAAACACATGAAACCACTTCATTCAGTGTTTTGACCTTTGATCACGGGTCCCTTTGCTTTGGAGATCTGATTGGTGGTTTGCCGTGTCACTCACTCAACCGGACATGAGAGCCGCGCAACTTTTCCTTTTGCAGCAAAAGAATTGTAACATGACGTGTTTGAGTTCATTTGCCTACTTAAAGGTCCCATTTCTACTGATCCCATTGTTGAGGTCTACTAGAATAGATTCACATCGTTCCATGTTCCAAACTCACACTGGTTTCTCACACAGCATCTCTGTGTGTATTCACTCTCTGTCCTACACGGCTTGTTGGGGCTCCTGCCCCCCCCCTTTCTCTCCCTCTTATATTCCCTCACTCACTTTGTTTTGTTCAGTGCGAGAGTTGAGCTGGAGCTTTTCCTGCCAGGACTTTAGATCTGGGCTGAAATGGTGTCAGGGCCATTCTCACACACATGCAGGTGCTCATTGGTTAGCCTCGGTTAGCCTGCGCTGGGACGTGCACAGGTACGGGCTAATGTTGCCCATTGTGT